>MIQA02003555.1:0-25279 GCA_001887855.2 Sclerospora graminicola | reverse complement strand
CATCCCACACTGATTGCTGGGCCAGCGCTGCGTCGTACCATCCTGCCGATGTTATTAATCTTGATAGCTTGCTGCACTCTGACTTCGTTTCCCTTCCAGGTGTTCGTCTGTCCAGTTGAGGTGCTTCGACACAATTGAAGTCCCCGGCTATAACGACATCACCAGTATGTGTTGGGTACCATTTACCTATATCCTTAAAAAACATTGCTCGATTAGTGTTAGTATCAGCTGGGGCATATATGTTTATAACCCTCCAATTGTCTAACTCCACTGCAATGATGCGCTCCGACCATCGACTCTGGTTCCATGGTTGTGCTCTCTTGCCGTACTCCGGTGATATAAGGATTCCCACTCCACAGGCCTTGGTTTTAGAAATGCTCCAATACGCTAATCTCCTAGTCTCGTCTTGGTAGTTCCACATTCTTTCCCATGCTCTTGTTACTGCCTCTGCTTCCGCTGCGGTTGTAATATGCGTTTCTTGTATAACCGTGCAATCCGCCCGCTGAGACACCGGCTTATTTCTCCATACCTGGAGCCATTCTTGTCTTGATTGCACCTTGAAGCCCCTTACATTCTGAGTCGTAACACGTAATCGTTTCTCCTCCCGTCCCGCAACCTTCTTCCCCAGTTCGTCTCCTCGTGTGCACTCGACCTCCACGATAGTTCGTCTGCTATATGCATCTAATAAGTTAGTGAGTCGCTGCACTTCTTGATGACAGGGATCTGCTACGTCGTTGCCCTTAGTAGAGCAGAAGGGGATCCAGTTCGGATTCTCTAGAGGATGAGTGTGTTCTATCAGATTCATGTGCTTTCCCCCCTGTCGATGCAGTTAAAGGTGTTAGTGTTGTTGCAAAATACTTAGCGAAATCTTGCCACACGGTTACGTCCTCCTCTCCCAGCCGTTTGGTTAAATCCTTCATCGCTGCGATGGCCTTCTGCGCCCTCTCGATACGAATGATCTTCTGGATTATATTCTCATTCGGCATAGCTTCTTCTCCCAGTATCGCCGCGAATTGTGTATGGTATATGTGCGCACATATTGCCATATAGGCAAAAATCTTTTTGTTATGTGGTGCACATAAGTTCCACATATAGCTATTTCCATACTTGGCACTCTTGATGAAATTCCAGTCATCTCGGCTGTGCCGAATCGCTTCTTTCTGCTGATCACTAGTGACCGCCTGCACTCGTCGATACCAATCTTCTATCCGGCTTGTGAAGTCCTGGCCATACTTACCTGCGTGGGCTGTTCTACTGAGGTGTTCCCAGCACTCTGTCCACCAAGCTCTTGTCAGAATGTGCATCACTTCACTACTCAAACCTTCAATAATTCGATGGGGGTTACTGAAGCACTCTTACAGCTGCAGTATAGCTACGCCTTCCTTGGCAGCTGCCAGTCTCCACACCCTCTCTTCTGCATCTGCATATGGAAAGGCTGTTCCATGCTGGTGGTTCCATACCACCTCCATGGTGTTCCAGACGCGCGCCCACTCCGGTTCACCGTACTTGTGCTCTTGTGTCTCGGTAGTTGTTGCCTGAAGCTCATCAAAGAGCTCTCGTTGCACTGGAGCAACTATTTTAGCTGTGTCCCCTACGTCCGTTGCGTATGTTTCTGCTACTGCGCGTTTCTTGTGCATGCGTGTGGTCTCTGCGTCCTTAATCGCGATCTCCCGGCTTGCTTCATCCACCACTTGCTTCATTTCTTCGCCTGGCACTTGCGTCAATCTCAGTTGTCTTGGAAGGCTTGGCGAGTCTTCTAGCAAACATGTTTCGTGTGTGTGTTGATGCCACTTGCTTAACACCTCCTCTTGCACGCCATATGTGTCCGCAAAGAATTTCCGTATTCCCGGATCACGCAAATTAACCTGTAGCAGTTCCTCCTGGTTGTCCGCTGACAGGTACGAAACAGTGTCTATTAGAAAATGTATGATATTTTCTGTACCTGTTTTTGCAGCCAGTAGGAGTTGTTCAATTTGATTATGGACAAATTGAGGAGCCTGTGATCTGTCGTCCTCGGTTGAACAGTCCTTCCTCTCCACTAGCTGTCGTCCTGCTGACTCCGTCATATCAACGTCCTCTACTCTGTCGTCAGCTCGTTCTGCCTCGGGTCTGCCCTCCTTGGTTCTCCACCCATGCGTGTACGCATGATAGTGTGCTGCCTTACAGTGTAGAACCAGCGGCATTTTTCCTTTACCTTGAATGGCCGCCTGTTTCAAAGCTTTCACTGCTTCTATGCACTGTCCTATTGGCATCGGATACTCCCCGCATGTTGCAAACTTCTCCGCTGGGCCACCCTCGTCTCCGGGCCATAATGAATGGCTCCAGCTACTCCACCTTTCTCATCTTCGCTAAGTACAAAAAATGTTTACAGCTTACTGTTGCACTCAGCTCCGAAGGGCTATTACCATACTCCTCCAAGTTTCTCTTGAATTCGACTTCCGATTGACGGCCTGTCATACGGTCGTATCCTCTCCCTAAACTGCGGAGAGTTTGTTTACGGATGCCGGGCGGGTATTTCAGTTGGAAGTCCATAAGACCTCTTGCTGCACACCCTCGTTTCAAACTGGTAGCTGCTGCTTCCAGAATCTCGGGATTATCACGTAACGAGGAATCATACAAAGCTTGTACGATACTGTACGCCTGGCAGTTCCCCGTCGCCGCTGTAGGTACCTTGTGTAGACCCATCTCGACTAATGCTTCCCGTAGTGTGTAATCCTTTTTAATACTCACTTCCGGTCCTGTCCAGGCAAAATACTGCACTGGCCCCTCCTTTGCTTGTACACCATTACCTAGGTTCATTAAAGCATCATTAGCAATACTTCTAGGTTAAGCAAATCAGCAGCCGAGTTGAGGCCGATCGTCCCATCTGAGGTGCGCTTGCTTGGTATTGCGTTGCTGTCTTTTTGTTGTTCACGGGTTGACGGTCCAGACCCGGGCTGGGTTTCCGTCAAGTTGTTTTTTTTTGGGTCGGGGTTTGGAAACCTGCCCTATGTTATTTTTATCCTTGTCCGGTTCGTTAACCGGTTCACTCTGACCCGGGTTTTCCTTTGCGACTACTGGTGAGACATTCCTTTCCACTTTTTCGTTGCCGCGCGTTTTCCTTTTAACTGTAGTCCAGTTATCCTTTTCCGCCGTAAGCGACGCACCTTCCTGATCCGCCTGCTTTCCTGGTTTTTCCTGTAGCTCTTGCGGCTTGGCCGCCTTGGCTTCTTCCTAGCCACTGTTTCCGTTGACGACGCCTGTTCCGCGTTCGTCTCTTTATCCTTTTGGCGTCGTTTTTCCTGACGCTCATCCTGTTGTCTGCAATTCTCCCGCACTTCATCCCGCAAGGCTTCCATGCTTGCAAAAATGGGTTTAGGTGAGTCAATCAACTCTATTTCCTCCACTGTCACAACTAAACAATTTTTCTCTTTCAATTGTTCGATAGTTAGTGGACACGTACGCATCTGATGTCCTGCTCCTCCACACCGCATGCAGTGGATCTGTCCTCGTGTTGCCGGATGTTCTAACATCAACACCAGCCCACACCACATGACCCTTTCAATTCCTCGCAGTTGTTTTGGACAACCGCTCGCATCAATCACTATCTCCCAGTCAAGTGACGTGGAAGATAATGGACTTCCTTGATCTAGTTCTTCGAACCGGAAATCAGCTTGGATTATCGTCTGAAGATACCCATGCAGTTTCATGATGTCAACATTTCTCGTGACGTTTCGCACTTTGATGACATATTCCGGATGGAAACCCATACCTGTTGCGTTTCTAGCGATTTTTCTGTCCCAGACTTTCTCTGCGACTGGCTCTTTTTCATGCATATTACGTAGGCCATGCACTTGCTTGTGGTATGGGACTGTGACCCCCTCATACCTCTTCGCTATTTCTCTTGTTAAAAAGTATAAATGCAAAGTATGTTCCGATTGGTTATAGCTGATAGACTTCACTTTAGACAGCATTTCCCAAAGTTTTCCATTATCCATTCCACGGGCTGTAGCTACTGTGGATATGCTCTCCTGTAGACTCTTTGTACTTTGAAAGGCCGTCTTGATAGCCGTTTCCCCTCTCAAGTCCATCACGAGACACCCTTCTACCCTTACTCTGATAGTTAACACTAACCGTAAACGATCCGCTGACGTCATAATTTGGCGTAAAAACTGCGGGAGAATTCGAGCCAAAATTGTTCCTTCAGCCAACCCTTGCACAATGATCCACTCTTCCGGGCTACCTTCCCGAAATTTCTTCTTGTCCTTTCCGTTCCATTCCCGTTCGCATATCTTCCGTAATGTTTCCACACGATCTGCTGAGTAAATGGCCGGATTAAACAAATAATCCTGGGGTACTCGTGGGGTAACTTTCACTACCTGCGTATTTCCAGTCACCTTAGTTAGCCATCCTTTCAAAACGCTGTCCCCTTGTACAGCTACCTCGACTTGACAACTTCCGATCATTCGTGAAAGCACATGTTCCAACGGTAGGTTACTTCTGACTGCCGTCGAACACGCCGCTGCTGTCTTGTTTTTCCACACCTTCCAGTCCAATGAATGCTTAATAACCACTAGTTCAAACAAATCCAGTAGACGTTCTAATTCACCTTGCTTCAGGTCAGGCCATTTCCTGTTCAATGGCTTACTCTGACCTTTAGCCCCTTTTGTCTTCGCCGATGAGTGCTTTGTTCTCTCCTTGCTTGTCCCTCCTTTCTGCTTGGGGAAAAGCAGTTTGAACAACTGCTGTACTACATCCAGCCATGTTTGAAGGCGCGGTCGCACCTTTTCTGCATCCGTTAGTGCCCTTACCAGCACCTGTGCCAAATCTTCTGGCGTGTTCGCATGTCCCTTTTTTTTCGGACACTGCTCCTTGCCCTGATTCTGCCTGAGGGGAAGCATCCCCCTGTGTCGACCGGGAAGTGCGTTCCTGGTCTTCTACATTCACGCTGCCGTCCTCTTGCTTAACGACAACCGTCACCTCTCCTCCTTGTTTGTTTTCAGTGTTTACTGATTCCTCTCCCATGGGTTCGTCAAGTACTGTTTCTTGTGATTCCGCCACGACTTCGTCAATCTCAAGAGGGCGTTCCTTATCGCCATCTTTGATATCCCTCTCAGCTTCCTTCGGCGTTTCTTTCACAGTGCCCGTACTCACCCTTTCTTCCCCTGGCTTGTCTGGGGGCTTACGCACTTCCTTCGGGTTAATACCCGGTAGTGTCATGTCTTAAACTTTGAGCTTTAGTTTACTTGGTTGTCCTAAACCTGGTCGTGTCGAGCACGTTGGTCTTACACGGCTAATTTGGAACTGGTCCACAAAACATATTGCGGGACTCTGTGTGTGCAAAATACATAACATTTCATGTATGATACATCAAATTGAGCACCAAGAAAGGTTGAAACAAAATGCCGGAGGTTAAGACAGACGCCAATGGCGCGCCGCCAGCTGGTCCAGTTCAAAGCTCAAGTCGAAGTCGCGACTCCGAGTCTGATGAAACGCGAAAAAGACGTGTACCCCCTGGTGCTAATGCTACGCCTGAAGAACGTGCACGGTATGAATTAGAGCGTAAAAAGGTGGCGAAATATAAGGAGGACAAACTAAAGGCCCGTCGAGATCATACACGTATGATCCTGGAAAGCCACGCACAAGCGAAACGTCGTGCACTTTTGGGTAAACAGTCGGAATTTCTCGCGAATCTTGAGTTCCGCAATACATTGCCGGATATTCCATTTGACACGAAATTTGTCAAGTATCCACATGAGCCAGAACGGTACGACGAAGAAGAATGGGTTTTATTGCGTATCAAACGACGATGAATTGATAGAAAGCGGGATCTATACACTCTCTCTATTGTTTTGATGTGGTCAGGCTGATTAAATACAAGCCCAATACGCTGGAAATGGACTACACGTACGAGATCCATGAAGAGCCTAACCTTGGCCTGACGATCGATCTCATTGATCCAGCGAAATACGAAGGTACTGTACAAAGTGGATAGCTAGAGGTAGTCGAGGCTTAATGGATTGCTTGGACGCTTGTTGTTGTTTTCCATTGTAGCCCCAGCGGCTCCAGGACCACTGGAAATTGGCGACGAGCAGGCATTGATGATGAAGGAAGACAATGTTGGCACCAAGGGTCGCTCCAAGGCTCGTCCGACCGTTTCGTGGCTTCGACGCACGGAATACATGGGCAACGATCTCTACGATTCGGTGCACAAGTTTAAGAGCGAAGTCGAAATTCAAAATGCCCTGCGAGAAGGCACGGAAAATGCATTGGCTGAAGTCGTGTCAATCACGTTAGAAGACCGTGCAGAAGCTTCGTTTCGTGACATTAATGATCCAAAGATGCTGGTCCATCCGCACGACAAGAAGAAGAAAATTGCCAAAATGTGGGACGTTTTTCCCGATCAAGTCTTGTCTGCGAATAAATATGCTATTTTGGTAAGAAAAAAGGGATACAATGGCGTGGACTCTATTTTTTTCTTTTTCTTCTTCTTCTCGTGATACCAATCGTAACTGGATACTTACTTGTATTGATCTCGTATGCAGTCGTATGATATGTTACCATCCGAAGATGTGAAAAGCAAAGGAATTACGAGTCGTGAAGAACGCGCCTTGTTGTGTGGCGTGACGAAAAAGATTCAAGCTGGTAATGAGATTATTCAGGGATCGGTTCTCTTACCCAACGCACATACAGAAGAGGTAAAACAGCCTTGTTCTCGATCTACCAGATCAACGAGGAAACTGATTACATCTTGTGTGTTTGGTGTTACTACGACAGGAATCGCGCGAGAAATTTTCCTATCTTCGTGAATATCTCGTGTCGTTGGAGCCGCTTGATACTGTACGTTGATTTCGGCTTCTATAGGATCTAGATGTGTATGATGGTGTCTGATTCGATCCGTGTTTGCTCTGTAGAGAGAATCGCTACACGTTGTATTCGTTCTAGACCCCGAGTCCGATCAGGTTACGTATAGTGATGTGTTGAATCGCATTCAACTACGAAAGACAAAGGTATGGGCAGACACAAAGTTTAAGTGGTTGGCACTGTCTATCCGTCTTCTAATTCCTCGTTTGGCTAGATGAGTGGAGATGACAAGCGTCGCCATGGAGCTGTCGTTCATCGCCGAGAATACTCGGAAGGGGAAATGGAACGGCGAACTCAGCTTCTATTTGAATATGGAGGAATTTACGATGAACAGCTGGACGATGAAGAAATTGTGCGTGAATTTAAGCGCCAACGAGTAGGAGAGAAGCAGGCCCCATCATCATCTTCTCCTGCTGATGAAGAAACGAAAGCGAGTGGTCCACAAGAAACTGAAACCTCGCCGGAAAAAAAGGTAGAGAGTCCGATGAAAACGGAAGAAGGGAGTGATAGTCCTGTTCCACAGAATGACGGCAGCGCGAGTCCAGTGATTAGCGATAGCGACAGTGAATAATAGCTTGAGGAGATCGGCATCCTGCTTACGAGAGTTGCAGACAGGGACGTGTCCATTACGAGGTAGAAACATTGCAAGGAGTTAAGGAATCGAAGGAATCGAGTACTGTACCAAATGTTTCGCTCCCTCGTTCTTTCTAACCGCATCATATGGAACGTCACGATTCGAGTCTACACCGTGCAACGGCACCAATGATGCCAGAATCATATCCTGCCCTTGCCTTTTCAATGCGAACCTGAAAGAAAAACAAACAAACAAACGTGTCAGGAGCTACAATAGACAAGTCAAACGATATGA
Organism: Sclerospora graminicola; assembly: GCA_001887855.2. Taxonomy (NCBI): domain Eukaryota; phylum Oomycota; class Peronosporomycetes; order Peronosporales; family Peronosporaceae; genus Sclerospora; species Sclerospora graminicola. The sequence continues at coordinate 17,568 of MIQA02003555.1, read as the reverse complement.
AGCGTGAAAAGCTGGCGGGCTGTACAGGGTTAGCGAATTTTGTCCACGTGTGCTTCGCATAAGCACAACAAATCTGCTCAATGTAGCTTTTTCCAGCTTCGGCGAGTCCACCGGAGAGCACAATCAGCTGCAGGTGAGAGCCTATATCGTAAGAGTGTGTTTTACATTTTCAGATTGTGGCGATTTTCGCACCTCCGGATCCAAGATTCGGCAAAAGGTCACGCAAGCGAAACCCAGATAGTCGGCGGCCTTTTACATTCAATAGAGATTATAGTATAAAACACTGCAGAAACGAGAGCCACATCTACTTGATGAATACTTACTTCGTGGACAAGTTGTTTGCACAGTTTGTCGCCATTCGCAGCGTGCGTAAAGATGAGCTCCGCATTAATGTCTGCTTGTGGATAAGTCGACAGACTGGAACTGGTGCCTGTAGGAATTCAGAAAAAAAAACTGAAAAAAAATTGTGAATTTTAACCAAAAGTAAAGCTACAAACCAGCAAGAAGATGCTCTTGAGCTTGTGACACGAGGGCACTAGCCGAACTATAAGCTTCAAGGCATCCTCGTTGAGAACAGCCACATGGTCTTCCATTGCGCTCGACAATCTACACGCCAAATAGGGTCGTTAGCACTCGGACCATGAAAGTACCTTGACAATAAAAAGAAACATGTTGAACCAGGTGTCCCCCTTCAATGGCGTTGGTACCACCTCGCACGAGTTGCCCGTTCGCAACGACGCCAAAGCCTATCCCCGTTCCAAGTGCTGCATTGATATTCAGAAACCCACTCGTCTCTATCCAATACAATATCTCTATCTATCTTTCTATCTCTCTATCGTACTGAGCATAATAAAGTCCTTAATTCCGTCGCTAGCTGCACCCACCCATTGTTCGGCCAGAATTGCCGCATCCGCATCATTACAGACCGTTATCTTGCCCCAGAAACAATTAACGTCTTCATCAGTATCAATGCTGTCAGTAGATTGTAATGTATGTAGTCCACACGCACCGGTTTGCCAAGCGCGTCGGTAAGCAATTGCTGAAGCGGTACATCCGTCCAAGATGGAAAATTGGCCGCAGCGTGAATGATACCACCGTCTTTCACGACACCAGGACAACCTAAGCCAATAGCCTCCAGGTTTTCCAGCTTTAAACAGGTCTGCCAATACGAAAAGTTACAAGTGGACAACGCTGTGCTGTACTACTGAAAAAGCAGAGGTATTACAGTCGTCAGGACTTTGTGCAGCAATGTAACCGTCAAGTCCACGACATCTTGTGGTTCTAGCTTCTCCGGATGGTTACTCGCTTGCTCACGTGCCAAAATTGAACCCGTACACGTTACAATGCCAACTTTAACACCGGTTCCTCCGATATCCACTCCCGCAAACATTTACATGTATTGATAATGATAGTGCAGTAATAAAGCCCTGCAAGAGTGTATACAGTGCATCAAAGCGTATACAAAAGTGGCGTGGACCACACACTTTACAATTACTCTGTGACACGAGGCAGAGTATTATACAAAAAACAAAAAGAAGAAGCGACGCGGTGACGACGAAGTGGCCGCTGGAGGAGACGGCGTAGTCTTTACGGCCACGGGTGGTCTCGCGGGTGGTAAAAGTAATATCCTAAAAGAGAGTACAGCCTTTGAGTCAGCTGCCTCTTCGCAAACCCCGCAAGCAAAAAATCCGACGCTGCCAAAGACACGAACCAGAAACGGCAAGAACTGTGTGTGAGGGACTCAATACAAATGTCGGAGCAACCAAGTGACGTAGGGTCGCATTTGCTATAATCCCACGTATGAAGAGCATGCGAGGAAGTCCAAGAGCTCAGGGTCGCCAATCGAGTTGTAACCTGAATCCAAAGTCAAGAAAGAACCGCTGGATGGCCAGCAGAAGCCCTGTACGAGATTCAAAGCGTGTTTATAGAGCGCGTTTGATCTGCACTCGGCCACTAGCGCAATTCAGCGCCTACATAGGACCCGTGGTATCTGTCTGTAGCACCAGTATTGCATCAACAAACCGTGACAGATCTTGTTAGTTCAAGTGAGAGCGACAAACCGAATCCTCGTCTACGAACTCCGCATTATACAATGGGTCAACCAACATATTAAGGAGAAAGACTGAGTTGCGTCGGAGCGCAAAGAAACGAGAAGGGCTGAGAGCGTTGATCACGACAAAGAGGAAGGAAGCAGAAGTGAAAGCAAGGATGTGGACCTCAAAGAAGAGAAAGACAGTGCGTTGGCTTCGAACGAACCCGAAAAATCGGAAATAATTTACATTTCGAGTTCGGAGGAACAAGAGGTTATCGAGATGCATGGGCGTGCAGGGCTTGAAAGAGCAATTGCATTCTGGCCTGTGGATGTGGAACGCGTGGCGTGAGCGACATTCGAGAACGGAATTGAAGTAGGTGACTTCAATTTGTGTAATTGCTTCGCAACTTGTGATGTCAACAACTGCAAAGACGCTTATTCTCTTCTCCACTTGATGGCGCCTTCGAAGGAGAAGTTTTCTCGCTCATGCTCTAATTACATCTTTTTCTCTTAGTTGCCCTGAACGAAAAGTGATGCCACTTTGTGAAGCCATTTCGCCATTGCCAAGTGGCGGAAAATACAGCGCTAAAGATTCAAGCTCCTCGGCTTGCTCCAGCGCATGCATCGTTGCCGAAACTGGGACCCCGTCGCGGCGAATATTGTATCACTTGACAATAGCGGTTTCTGCCGTTGGCGATAGTGTGGTCGCGATACCTCGATATCAATCACACTGCTGGTTCGCTGTCGTTCCTCGTTGCGCGAGTCGCTCGATGTGCTCACGTTTTTGCTTCCATTTGCTCACTAACTTTCGTTTCGAGCCGTTGGGCGTGTCGATGGTTCCAGGAAATAAACATGTTATGGTTGATGCAATGTCGTTTTTTTGTTGATCACCTTCAACTTGAAGTGATAGTCATAAAACTGACTTATAAACTTCTTTTCTTGCCTTCCGTTGCCTTCTGATTGACGTCGTCCTGCAGGTTTCGTCATTTTATCATGCAAATATGTGAGGCGTTACCTGAATGACATTTGAGGGGCGGTTCTCTAGTTTTATGCGTTGGTCCTATATTCAAACATGCGTAATTACGCCTGCGCGCCTAAATAGCTCTAAATAGAGGGCTCCGCCTTTACCGCTTATGACAGGAGTACCACTTTCATGGGGTTCGACAAATCCAGTATGAAGTCGACGCCAATTTGAAATTTATTGGAGATGTGCCATTGTCAACAATTGAGAGTGGATGTCCAATCGGGCAATTCCCAAAACCCATACCTCATACCAAATGACTTCCCAACATACCACCTACCTGTCCCAAAACACGTACCTGTACCATACTCAAAATAATGAGGCACCGACCTCGTTTGGTGCAGTGGTTAAGGCCCTGCCCTCGGGACCGGGAGATTGCGGGTTCGAGGACGAAAATCCAAAGTCGGATTGAGTCGGGGTCCAAAAGTGTAATGAAATGAGGCCCTTACAGCACCGCGCTTGACATGGCTTACACCACCCTGTATAGGGTCAGGTTCTCTAAATATTCTCAAAATAATGAGGCACAAACGTTAATAGTCCATGAAATTTGTGAGTAGCGGGGCCTTGATGTTTGACGATGGGATACTGACGCCGCCTGTGGCGCTAGCGGAGACTAAAAACTCCTCAATGCAAAGGTAAAATGATGCGCAACGGCAAACCCGAGCATCTCGACGTAAATGACAAAATCATTCAAGGCTGAAGTAATCTTTTGCGCGTCCCAGCAGCCGGGGCAGCCAATGTGCCCCTTGACCGCGATGAACCCGACACAGACCAACATGCTAATCTTGACAGATTGCCAATATGTGAAAAGATGATGGCTTTATTCGCTAAAAACTTGGGCCTCGGTAGCATGGGCTTGAGCTCTTGGTGCGCACCGTGAAAGAAAATGAGTAAACAATAGAGGGCTCACGTTTGCGAGAGACTGAAAATCAGACAGATATAGCCATAACTCACGAGGGGTTCAGGACCTCGCCTTTGCCATATACACCTGCTTAGCTCGTTAAATAATACTCATCAAGTGTTTAATCGGAATGTCCTGGAGAATCCCAATCGTCGTTTGCCGTAAAAATTTACCCCCCCATAGACCAAAGTTGGACACAGCAAAAAGAAAAAAGCACGTGCGTCATCTCGGGCTTTGAGCACATGGAACTCGCGAGTACAGATTGACCGCCAAGTTATTCGACCAAGAAACAATGGAAATGATAGAGCGCAAACGCTTCGTACATATCCAGCACGGTCTCAAACAGCAGCTTGGACTAGTTAAAAACGCGCGCCATGTACGCCGTAAGCGCGTAGATGGGAGCCATGAGCAAGATACGGATCACATGCTTTCGGATCCCAGCGGACGGAATATAGAGTAAATGCATCCAAATTATCCATCCCGAAAATGATCGTTAATAGTGTGAACGCGCCGAGATGGCGTACGCTAATGTCTGAAACTGCATTTTGGTTAAGGATCGCATATTTCAAGGAACTAAACTTGGCCTATTGCTTGGCAAAGCGCAACGTCTGGATGGCTAATTCACGAGTCGGCAATAAAACTACAGCACGCATCCCATTTCCGTCGAGTGTTCCTTGCGTTTCTCGACCATCGGAATCAAAAACGCAGCGGTTTTGCCAGATCACGTACGTGTCATGGCAACAGAATCGTGTCTCGTGAAATGTGAACTAACCAGAAATCGTTATGCACTCCAATAGACAATGTGATCTCAAATTCCTGAAAATGTTGCGCAAATGTCTTTTTGGTATACTTGCAAGTTCTGTATGTTTGATAGGTTGTGCGCGTAGCGTATTTGGGACACTCGATCACTTCTCCCAAAACGGATAGGCAAAAACAAGAGATTGAGCACTTCCCAACCAACGCAATCGATTCCGGAGGGTGGGTTTACCCTGAGAACCCTCCCACCGCAGACTCCAATTCTAGCGCACTACAGCAGTACCCATCAGTACATGCGTTCGCACACTCACACGCATACATGACCGAAAATCGTTCCGTGTAAAATGAGCTCATATAGTGGAATTTTCTATGCGAGGAGAAATGTAAGTAAACTTTCTATGCAAAAAGAAATGCAAGCGAGTGATGGATGCTGCTTTCGTGTTCAGCAACTGGGTTAGTTGATAAGGTACCATCATGTTCTTCTGGTAAGTCCGCGCCTCTGTCACGGCTCATCCCAGAATCATTGCGTAAAGTGCTTTGACCGTTATATGTAGCCGCAGTCATGCACTAGCGCGTCCGGCCCGCAATATTGTTGTCAGAAAGAGGAGACGGTTTGGCTTGTCTGAGTCGTTCGTGTGGCGGTGGCATGTGGTGCGATTGTGTCCCCTTCCTTAGCAGATACAACAAGTGTATGTAGCCGCGCTAACCTCACCTGCGATCGTAATGCGTCTACTAACATGTCTACCTGCCTGCTTGTAGAATGGCGACGACTTGACCGAATCCGTTTTGTCCAAGGTATTGCACGCGGGAACCTCAATGCATTCTCCAACAAACCCCTGTCGAACGTTTCGACAAGATAGCTGGAATGAAATGCTTGTATGTATCGATCCGTCTCATCCACGAGTTTTAGCGTCGCTACGATATGCCGCCATGGGATGCGTTTCTGGTCGAATGTTTCGCAAGAGCAGGAGATCGGAGAAAGGCACACCCGTCGATAGTTGAACACTCCCGGATGGACGACCAAATAGACCGTGTCTGTCGACCTCTTTGCAGTGAATTCGCTAGCGCGATTGTTTTCTTCTAAACATTCGCCTTTCGTGTACGGTGTAACGACACTCCATCTTTCCGCCACGCACTAGCAACTGTGTCCTGATCACTCATGCGGTTCATTTCAACAAAAGTCGTCTTCCGAACGACATCCAATGGAGCTGCGTCGCGGATACCGTGAGAGCATGGCGCAGTTGTCACTCTCAACAAAATTTGTACAGCGCAATCCAAAAAGCGGACGTGGTGTCGTGGGCACTTCGCCTTCATCCACCCTGGTGGAATTGAATGTCGCCATGTTGCCGTGCACGGTCCAGCAAGTAGGTGTAATGCCTGCGAGATAATCCACGACGGACGCTCCGTATTTTATACGGACCTCATTCATTGCTGCGGCTTACTTTGTCGACGTGGCTTAATCTTGGATTTTCCAGATCGAATTTTCAAGCTGCTTGTCTCCGAGGTTGAACTGTTTTCACAAATTGCGCAGCAAATGCACGGCACAAAGCCACAGATCCAATATGTCTCCGTCCTCACAAAAAATGTGTTTTACGGCACACCGAATCTTGCCACGATCACAAAATAGAGCACGACCACCGAGCATAATACCCGCTTCGCGACACAAACCAGAGCACATTGTTTTCATTCTCGACATTTACGAGTGCGGTGGCAAGAGTCACATTCTGAGCGCTTCCGTCGCGACCGATAAGCAAGAGAATCACGACATTGTATTTCCGATGCCTGGAATGGGTGCCGTCGAAACCCAACAGCGGCATTAAGCTTTACGTTACATCCGAGAGCAAGAAATTCACACAGGAAGCGTTGGTGTTGGTCCACGTCGAGTTGGACGGTTGAGCCGGGGTTGATGGCGTGCAGTTTGCGTAGCATAACCGGTAGGTAAGCGAACGACTCATCCCATTCGCCGTCGAGCACGTCTGCAAAGCAATCTTTTGCACGGTATAATCCCCTCTAAATTGGTATGATCTCGGAGTTGCACAAGTTCAACCAATGGCTTGCGCTCGATCTGTCGAACACTCTGTACAGCAGCTTTGAAAGTTGGGAGCAATGCCATCTGGCGCCCTGTGGCTACCGGCTTTGACCCGCACAGGTCATGGTGAGAGACATTGAGAGTTGAAATGTACATGTGATAAGAACCAGTAGAATCCTTTCGACGATAAATCACTGTCATCCAGGAGCACTTCGGATCAGAGCAGCTATATGTGTTAATCTTGCCGCTGCTTTCCGTTACGATGCATTTCTTCTTTTCATTAAGGCAAAAGTCCTGAAGGAAACTCGCCACAGCCTTGATGGACGCGAGCCGTTGGCCAATCATGAGATCAGCCGTGCCATGTGTGGCAACGAGATCAAGGAGCGGAGCCGGTAGAGCCCTGTCAGCCATGGTGCCCGTGTTGGCGTGTGCTTTTCTAACCAAGAATATAAGTCGCATTGTGTGTGCTACATATTTTGAGTATGATACGGGTACGTGTTCTGGACCAGGTACGTATGTTGGGAAGTCATGTGGTACGAGGTACACGTTTTGGGAGTTGCCCATGTCCAATCATTGTTTTCAAAGAACGTTGATTGGTCCAGCCAGCGCCTTCAGAAATTTTGGTCCACCTAGAGCCCCCGAAACTTAAAGCGTTGTCCAAACGCCAAAACCACCTGGGTTTTGCTGCCTGGGTTTGCAAGAAACTCTGGTAACCAGAATCAGCTGATGTCCAAGTAAGTTGCCTGGTTTTATCGAATTTGGTAGGTCTTGTATCCAACTGTTTTTTTTTACAGTTCAGTTATTTGTTTTGCATTCGTTCCGCTACCAGTGCTGCGCGACGAGTTCGAGGTCGCTCCAAAGTGATTCGTTGTCTTGGGGTATTCCCAGCACTTGATTCATAGACCTTGTGATAATTCAAAGCAATTGGCACAATCAACAGCGTTCGCATTTCGGTTTGCTGAACGTAATGGAGGAACATTGAGAGAAAGCCAAACCGAGGAGCACCAAACTGGCCATGTTGGAACCGTCCACTTTCAAGAAACACTTCAATGGTATTTTCCTTTTCTAAAATATGTCAAAGAAAATCAAACGACGTGACATCCACGTACAAGCCTTGGAAAATCACACTCCATGTTTTCGTCAATAGCTAGCCGAGAAAACGCACCACAGGAAGCTAAAGATCGGCTCTCAAACACACGAGTGACGATCTTGAAAGAGTGATTTTCTATTTCTTTCAGTCGAGAATAAACATGACGGCAATGCGTGGCGGGAGACGAAGGTTTTTGATTGAGGAATCTTATCAAACAAGGCACTCACAGCACATATGTCGTCTGCTCTTCTTGCGTTATGAGGTTTTCCACTAGAGACATAGAGGTCAGTGGAGGAATAATATTATTACCGGTACCCTTTTTCGTGGCAACTTTAATAGTTGTACATGTATTCATTTCAGTCACAAAATTGCTAAGACAGATGCTCCATCAATTTGACATGACATTAATATATACATCTTGTGTTCTTAATTTGATCATCATTAGGAAGTTATGCCAGGTTGCTCGACATAGAGCTAGAACAACAGGACTATACCAATAAACGGTATATTCATGGCAACATTTGCAAGCAGCCCGTTCTTTGCCTGTTACAAGAAGAAACCACCTGCGGGAACTGCGTCAATTACGACTATTCGTGAGCGTACATGTCGGGTTGTCGTGACAGAAAATCATTTGGTGGTGCTTAAAGCAGCTACGAGCAGTGATGATGACATATTGATTGTGAAATCGTGCCATGTTTTATCGCACATAACACGAATGACTTGACTCAAGAAAAATGCACTCATGGTGAGCATGACAAACGTGTAAGTTATACGGCGTGATCATGGTGCTGGTGGTGATTCGAAATCGTGGAGTATCTAGCTACTACAAGTGCAAAACCGAGGATGGAGAAATTGTCGAGCGTCGCATTTCCTACGAGGCTCAGCAATCATGCCGAGACATAAAATTGTTTTTTTGCCTTTTTGTAGCTGCCGCGTGTTGTTTATGGGTATTGTGAGATGTGAAGAAGCTCGGTGGGGAGCTTTTCAGGAGATCAAAGTATCTGAAAATTGCCAACAATCAGTGGAAAATTGAAAACACTAATAGCGGAGCAGCAACCCAGCGCCAACGTGTTATCTCGCTGCTTGCAAACCAATAGACGCCGCAAAAGCTTTTTAATGGGAACAGTTGCCAACACAATCAACTTACTTTGGTGGGAAGGCCGGAGCTACCACTTCTTTTGGTAGCAAAACGCCTGCTAGTCCATTTGGAGTGGCCTTATCGTCGTTTGACGCAGCGACGCCAGCTACAAATCCATTTGGCGGTCATACTCCTATTACATCATCACGATTTGGAAAGCCTGCGACGCCATCAACTAATCCCTTTGGTGGAGGAACTAGCGCAGTTTTTGGAAGAGCAAAATTGGTGCTGGAGCAACAAATACTTCGAAGTACAACAACTTTTGGCGTACCTTCAATAGTAGGGACACGAAGTGGTGCCGGATTTGGTGGAAACGATTAACATAAAGCCAAATAGAAGCGCGATGGGCATGTCGTCTGGCAGATTGCCGTTCTCCATGGCAAATTGTCTTCGCTATTTCTGGCACACTGCTCCAAGGGTACCTTGATGGCTCTCGTTGAACGGCCTCAAAGAGGGACAAATTTGCCATACCCCCAACAATAAGCAGCTGATACTGTAGCTCTCAAAACCATCCCGGAGGGTGGTTCTCGGAAACCAGCACAATCGGTCGGCTGGGTCTACACATGCAACATTCGCGTTACACGCGGCAAATAACCAAAACCCAGGTGGTTTTGGCGCTTGGACAACGCTCTTACTTTTATCTATACAAATCGCAAGTGTGGCACTCGCTTCTTTGCTGTTAGTTAGGGCATTACACTGCGGCTTATAATTCCTGAAACAAAAGGAAAATTGAGATTTCGCGGTCGCTACTAGGCGAATTTAGCTACTGTAACAGGGCTAGCTGTTACTGGCTTACACTGTAAGAATTGCAGTGAGGAAGCGTGCAATTAGTTAGGACCAAATGTAATTTGGTCCTCCTTAGTTTACCCTAGATAAACTATAATAAAGACTAATTAGTGTATTAATTAATCGATCGCTTAAGTATATATATATAATATATATACCTAAGGCTACTTGAGTGCTAGAAGGTAAGTTTAAGAGTGAATATATTTATGGTTGGTTAAGAGCTAACTAGTATAATTAGACCTAGACTAATCATAGTAACATGTAGTATAAAACTGATCTAATGATATTTTTATCATTAGATGACTTGTTAGATTCGATAATATCAGAATCTGTTCTCAAGGTGGATTATGACAACTTATAATCCAATATTCACATTTCAGGTATTACGTCTGAAATTGAACTGTGATATTTCTATTTAAATATCACTTATGTAATGGCACCCCATTACATCACCCCCCACTCAAGCTGGTTGGCCAATAATATAATGTAATATTGGCCAATCGAGTGGTGGCACTTGTTGGTCATAACGATATTCTGTTATAACTCATCTTTGACCAAAAGTAAACTAATGGTCAGCAAACTCAGCGGCGCTCTTACGGGCACTGCCGATACTCTGGAAACAGACTTCACCTCTGCATCACGTGCGGAGGTGTCGTCGAATGCCGACGCTCCGAATGTAGCGTCGAAGCGCAAGACAAATCCGAAAGACCGCTTGTCTCTCGTAGTAGACGCTGTGGAAGCAGTGTCTAAGCGAGGGCGGGAAGACGTCGCGAATGCAGCGTCTTCCGCGTCTCCACCTGCCGCAAGGCGGGTGTCCAAGAAGAAGTTCAATGACCTCTTCGGAGAGTCATCTGACTCCGAGAATGAGGGCGAGGACGATACCGTCCCTGTCAACAACTCTAGTGAGGTTAAGCCCGCTAGAACTGCTTCGCCGTTAAGTGATGGCGAAGTGGACTCTGACGCCGTCGATTACGACAGCGACAACTCAATGAAGCGGTGGTATGAGGAGCGTAGGGCTCCTCCTGGACCTCGTCATTCGCCAGGTCGTAGCGAAGACGACTTTGAGATGACAGGTGGTGCTCCACCTGCCAAGAAACATCGTGCGGGAGCGGCTTACGCTGCTTCCGATTCACTGTGTCGTGTGGAACGTCATGTTCCGTACGAAGTGGGGTTCTGGACCCCAGCATGGACGCTTGCCATCGGTAGTGGTGGTCACGTCAAACGCGATTGTCAATATCCATTGTTTGACATCAATGCGCTTGATGATTGCGAGGACCTTCGCAATCGTCATTTTGATCGTAGTACTGACGATAGACGTCGGTACTTCATCGACCTTTTCTTCCAAGCTCGTTATTACACGAACCGGAAAGGGTCGCAAAAGAATAAGGACGACAAAGACGCCCTTACTCAGAGTTGGAATGCCTTTGTTGACAATTACAACAAAGGTCCCGACGAGTATGTGAAGAAGGTTCATGCAAATCGCGAGCGCTTCTTAAAGTACTCACGCACAGGTAAAATGAAGTTTGTCCATTTCACTTGCATCAGAGAAGGATTCTCTTGCGGGGTTCCTTCGAACATGAAGTGTCCGTGTTGTCCCGCGGGAGCTCCTCGTCTAACCGAAAAGGAGCTGAGAGGGTACCGAGGTTTCTCAGTACCCGCTAATGTTAAGAGCCTTATCGACGCTCTTAAAGCATCGGAAGCTGGTACCGAAGCTTCGCAGCCACCAGCACCTAGTGTTGGCGTGCCGCCCACATCAACACCTAGTGTTGACGCTTCTTTTGAGTTCGAGGAGAAGTATCCTTCTCGAACTCACGCAGGAGGTCAGGGGCATCCGCCCTCAGCACCTCAATCGGTTCCCAAGAGTCAAACTCTTGGGAATATCCCAACCAACGCACCAAGTACTCGGTACGCTGCCCCTTCTTATAGGGAACCGAGCGCTTCGAAAGCAAGCGCTCGAGAATGTAGCGCTTGTTCCCCTGACTGTCAATCAGGGGCGGCGGGGGCTGATAATTCCCTCGGCGTTGTTGTTGCGGAGCATGGTTATCAGCTCCCAAGCTTGAGAAGCACTGTGACGCTTTGAGCGAGGACATGTGCCACTCGATGAAAACGTATCGTTATCATCGGGACGAGATTCGCGAGATTCTCGACGCGCATGTCGTGATGCAGAAGAAGAGTGATCTTCTGATGATCGACGTTGATCGTTTAAAGTCGGAGATGGAAACTCTCCAGGCTTCCCACCATCGGTTGGAGACCGATTACAAGTCTCTTTTGGGAGACTTAAAGAAGCACGGCATTCGCCGTGGCGATGCGTCTCGTCCGAAGACGTAGACGATCGGTACGGTTTGAGCCTCCCAACGTAAAACGTTGGATGGAGGCGCATGGCCGCGGGAATGTCTAAAGTGTAGGCATTCCCCTTAACACCTTGGACCTTGAAGGGTCCAATGAACTTAGGGAGCAACTTCCGTGTAGGGAAATTGCTAATTGCATGTGTAGGGAGATTAGTTGTAGATAACATAACTAATTCACCTTTTTGAAAGGAATTTGTGTTTTTCCTTCCGTTTTTGTCTGCATTCTGCTTCTGCTTGTCAAAAGCGGAAGCAAGCGCGTCTTTTACATAGCGTATTACAGCTTGGCGCTGTAATACGAATTCATCTACTGCTTTATTGGCAGTAGATGGGTTGTTTTCATTGTCTGCAGCCATTGCTGCCGACACATATTCCGCATAAGCGGCTTCGGTTTCCGAAACTGCTTGGGTTTCTTCTGTGGTAACAGTAGAAGACTCATCAGTTTCTTCGCAAGTTGCAACTGCAGCTTGTGCATCGACTCGCTCGAAATTTGAGCGGGTCCCTCCCCCACTTAGATTTGGCGTACCGCCAAGTAAAGCCGGGGTTCGTGGATGCCGTAAGGCATTCACGTAAAACGGTGTATGCTTAGTAGAAGCATGCACCGAGTTGTTTAATGCAAACTCAGTGAGTGGCAAATAATCGCTCCACTGCTCGAAGGCATGCGCGTAAGAACGCAGCATGTCTCCGAGAACGCGGTTAACGCGCTCAGTCTGCCCATCCGTTTCCGGATGGTCCGCGGTTGACATCTTCAACTGCGTGCCCAATAACAAGAACGTTTCTTGCCAGAAACGTCCTGTGAATCTTGGATCACGATCCGAGATTATGTTTTCCGGCATTCCGTGTAAGCGGAATACCGTGTCAACGAATATCCGCGCCGTTTGCGCGGCGGTGACATTCGATGACACTGCAGCAAGATGAACCATCTTACTGAAACGGTCTACAAAGACCACTATGCCTGTTTTCCGACTGTGATCAGCCGGAAGACCAAAGATAAAATCCATGGAAATGGACTTCCAACACTCTGTCGGAACCGGCAGAGATTGGAGGGAAGCCTGCGCGGACTGTGCAGGCTTGACGCGTTGGCATATCTCGCAAGCGCGGACGTACTTACGTACCCATTTATACTGGTTACGCCAGTAGAAATCGCGTGCGAGAGAAGCATACGTCTTCTCTCGACCTTGATGCCCCGAAATCGGTGCATCATGGTACTCAAACAAAATTTGATGTTTGAGGTCATCGTCGTTTGGAACGACAATGCGGCTAACATCATCTTGGTCTGTGCTGTAAAGCAACAGACCATCGTGCAATTGATAACGATGCACGCATGCGCGAAGGAACTCTGGAAGTTCCTTGCGCTTCCGATCAGATTGATCACTTAGGTAATCAATCAGTAGGCGAGTTTCCTCGTCTGTTTCGTACGCTTGACGTACTTGTCGCACAAGTGGCGACGACAGAGCAGTGCAACGTATTGCGTTTGCACTGGTTGCCTCGATTACGGACGGTTTCGTCTCGTAATCGGGGCGTCGTGATAGCGCATCCGCTACCACGTTCAGCTTTCCCGGTTTATACTCAACCGTGAAGTTGTATTCTGCAAAGAATGACAGCCAACGTGCCATTCTTTGAGAGATGTGCAGCGAATTCACGGCCGTGCGTAGCGACGCATGGTCCGTGTAAACCACGAAGGGTCTATCTCCTAAGAGATAGATCCTAAACTTCGCCAGTGCATACTTCATGACAAGGAGTTCCTTGTCATGCACCGGATAGTTGCGTTCGGCTGGGCGCAGCTGACGCGATTGGTAATAAATCACGCGATCACGATCATCGTGATCACGCTGCATCAGGGCGCAGCCGATGGCGAAATCGCTCGCGTCGCAAACGACGTGGAACGGTCGCTCGTTATCGGCGATTGCCAAGACGGGAGCCTCAGTCAAGCTACGCTTGACTGCATCAAATGCATCTTGGCACTGGGTATCCCAGCGCCATTCGACATCTTTCTTTAATAATTGGGAAAGAGGTCGGATCAGACCGGCATAATTACACGAATATTTGTGCAAATATGTCGCCAGTCCAAGGAACTTTCGAAGTTCCTTAACGTTGTTTGGCGGAGGCCATTCAACGATCACCCTGATCTTTTCTGGATCGGGGCGCACTCCATTCTTGCCTACAAAGCAGCCAAGAACGGGTATCTCAGGTGCACCAAAGGTGCACTTCTTTAAATTTGCATAGAGCTTGTGCTTGCGCATAAGCTCTAACACCTGACGTAGATGTTCTTTATGAACGTCTACATCAGTCTTGCCATGTTCAGCCTTGCTATGGATGAACACGTCGTCAAAATAGCTCGGTGCGAATTCTCGCACCGGGCGCAATAGATGTGTGACGCATCTGTTGAAGGTGACAGGGGCATTTCTAAGCCCCTGTGGCATCACAAGCCACTCCCAAAGCATACCGCTTGGGGTGCTTACAGCCGTGAGAGGGATATCCTTCTCACGCATAAGGATTTGGTAGAAACCATCCCTCAGGTCGAGAGCACTGAAAACGGTGCTCCCGCTCATGCCATCGATGATGACATCCTTTCTCGGTATCGGCGTCTGCGCCGGTACTGTGGCTGCGTTCAGCTTATTGAAAGCATGAACGATTCTCCACCCACCAGTGGATTTCTTAACGCAGAAGGTGGGGCTGGAGTGCGGTGAGGTAGACTCCCGCACATGCCCCGCCTTGCGACGAGTTTCAAAGAACTCGTCGATGGCTTTAACTTGGTCACGCGGCAATGGCCATTGCCGCGTGACACAGTACTTCGTGCCAGGCACGAGATCAATTTCGTGCCTCGTTCCCTTATCCTTAGGGAGCTCGCAAGGTACTTCTTCTGGGAATACGTCAGCGTATTCCCAAAGTACTTCGTAGTACGGGGAAGTCGCCTTAAGCGACTCCCAGCTCTGCGCTTCAAAGCGCTGAACTTTGGTTTGATCACTGGGAACGAGTTCGTTCTCAGCGTTCTTTTCATTGGGAACGAGTTCGTTCCCGATGCCTTCTAATTACAAAGTGGATATTCGCTCGCGAATATCCACAAACTCATCAGATGCGACAATGACGCAGATCTGTTGCACGGTGATCATCACTCGTGCGCAAGGCCTTCTCTTCATGGTGACCACTGTCTACCATGGTGCTCGTGCACGCACGACTGCTCTCAGTCGTGCGTTCTTCATTTTCGACACGGAAGTCATTTGCTTCCGTGACGGTTTTATTCTTTTCACGGTGGGTGTTTCCCACCGCGTGTGCATTCTCTATACCACGACCGTCATCGGTCGTAGTAGTAACTTCAACACGGGAGTGCTTTGCGCCCGTGTTGCACACATTACTGACACGCAACGACTCGCTCGTCGCGTGTTCGCGTCCCTCTGGACTCTGATCAGCGGGTGTACTATCCGCTGACCCAGTCGGATCAGGTCTGGTGGTGCCATCGCTACCCACCAGACTGTCTGACACTGCGGTTGTATCATTAGATACAGCCGGATTACTCACAGGGTAATCAGATCCTGTGAGACCGCCGCAGTCAATCGACAGGTTAACCCAGTCGATCGTTGGTTGATGCTTGGACATCCAAGGGATGCCCAAGATGACATCGAACTTGTCGTCAAGATCGAGGACGATGTATTCGTCCTCGAACGACAGTTCGTCTAACTCGAAGCGTGTGCGAATTACACGCTTTGGTATAGTCACGGTTGCACCTGTTGCTAACCGGACTGACAACATGCTTCGTGGAGATTCAATCTCCTCGAAGTTCAACGACGTTAGGACCTCAGTTCTAACGAAATTGTTTGACGCTCCTGTGTCAAACAGAGCACGCATGCGGACATCGTTTCCATGCGGCTTAACTTCCAGGGTGATGAGAGGTTTCTCTTCACCCTGCACACGTTGACAGGACATAGTCCCGTCTGGGGCTATTATCACATGCCCAATGTCGGCACGCAAGATAACCCGTCCAGTAGGGCACCCCGCCCTACTGGTTGTTCACGTTTTTTGCATCAACAGAGGGTTGCCCCTGTTGATGTCGCTTGCCAGCAGACTGTCCAGCCCGCTGACTGCGTGGCGCCGGACGCAGCGCCATACATTCATGGGCGTAATGGCCCATTTTCGCGCATCGATTGCAGCGAAGGAACTTCTTGTTCTTCGGTTGCCTCGGAGTTGAGGCAACTGCAACCGAAAGGTCCATAGGTTCTGGACCTCCTCCGCCCGCATTCTGACGCGGATGTGGGTGTCTCGGGACGAAGTGTGAACTTCGTCTCGATTGGAAGTTTTGGTTAGTATTAACATGCTGCATTGGCGGCATGTTAAAGTCGAAAGGCGCTTGCGCTTTCCGACTAACCCCAGCATGCGCTGCTGAGCGACGCATGCTGAACTCCTCCCGGATGCTTTGGTCTATAGCATCGCTCAGAGTCTTTGGGGGAACCCGGTAAAGACTCTGTTTGATGGGACCGTCATTCAGTCCCTTCATGAAGGCGGTGACCTGCATGGCAGGGGGCACCGGCTCGTATACAATATTTGACAACAAATATTGTATTTTCTGAGCGTACGCATGTAGGCTCAGCTTGCCCTGCCTGAGTTCCATGAACCCTTAACGGCAGCTAAGCTCCATTTCTGGAGCTTCGAAGGTGTGCTTTAGCTCGGCTTTTAAAGCCTGATACGTCAGGAACGCAGATCCGTCAGTGGATCTGCGGCTCACCGCCCATGCCCTGGCGCGACCGCCTAGGCATGTGGTGGCGAAATAAGCTTGTGAACGCGGGTCCACAATCTTTTGCGCAGAGAGAGCATCCTCCACCTCTGCGAACCACCTACGAAGAGGTTCGCCCCCTTCGCCAGTAAAGGGCGGAATCCGCGCCTTTACTACTTCAACGCTCGCACTAGGTGCGGGCGCTGTTGTTGCCGCCGCCGTTTGGGAGCGCAATATTGTATTGCGCACCTGAGGGTCGACATACATTTTCTTGAAACGGGAAACCGTTTCTAAAGCATTCTCCGAGGTTTTGCCACGGAGGAGAGTGATGATTTCGGGCCCTATGGTCCGAATCATCTCAGTCACTGTCATTATAGCACTTGGTGACCAGTTAGGGAAGTTTTCCATAACTAGGTCTTGCGCGAGATGACGCTCACGCTCACGTTCACTGGCTGTTGTCATGACAGCCAGCGGCTCTTAAACCTTCGTCCCGCTAGTTAACTAACGGAACGCGTCAACAGTGGTCGTTTAGACGGACCACTAAGTGCTACCAGGTGTAACAGGGCTACTGTTACGCGGCTTACACTGTAAGATTGCAGTGAGGAAGCGTGCAATTTTGTGTAGGACCAAATGTAATTTGGTCCTCCTTAGTTTACCTTAGATAAACTTAGATAGAAACTAATAAGTATATTAGTTAATATCACTTAAGTATATATATGTTATTATATATATACCTAAGGGTGCTTGAGTACTAGAGGGTAA
>MIQA02003554.1:0-21094 GCA_001887855.2 Sclerospora graminicola | reverse complement strand
TTCGATTTTTTTGAAAAATATGCTCCCGAGAGCCATCAAGTAGAAATCGTAATCGTCGTATTTTAAAAGCCCTGGTTGTTTTCGCAACCTTTGCACAGCAACTTTAACACTGTCGATGTTGATCTTTAGCTCTTTCATCCGTTGTGTGAACGCTTTGTTTCTTTTGAGATAATCCACCTCGTCATCCAACACCGCGTCTTTTGCTCTTCTTAGTAGCTCTTTTTTGGTTTTGCCAATAGAACCTGGGTCCTTGGCAAGAGCTCGTAGCTTCTCTATAACTTTCGGGTCGACGGCATGTTGCTCGGCCAGTTGTTCTATCTGATGCTTGAGCTGGTCAAGGGTCTCAATTTTATCTCCACCCTGGATCGGCGAGGGAATGGTTACTTCGATTTTGTTGCCTGAAAAGAATTCGCTCCCAAAAGCCATATCAGCCAGGTCCTCCTTCTCATTCATCTTAGTCTCCCTCTCTTGCTAACCAGTGCATCTTTCCATACATTTTTTGAATTTGACAGGAGATCCGTACGATCAGCCATCCAACGTTTGAATTTGTCGGACTTTACATACCCGCCCATGATTTTTTCAAGTGTGCGTTGGTCTATCGACCTCATTTTGATGCCGAAATTTTCGACTATTTTGAAGTATTCGTTCCCGAGAGCCATCATCGTGAGAGTGTAATCGTTGTAGCTTGAAAGTGTTTCACTTGTTCGTAACGTTTCCACAGCAGCTGCAACATGATCGATGTTTATATCCAACTGTTCCATCCGTTCTGTGAATGCTATGTTAACATTGAGGTGGGACACATCCTTGTTTGGCACATTTGAAGATACATGTAGAACGCTCTTGCCTTTCATCAATGACGGAAGATTGGATTTGAGATTGGGAGCTAGAGGATTGGCACTGCTCTCTCCTTTATTGATCATTGACGCCAAGAATTTGGGTGGCTGTGGTCCAACTCTTTCCTCGTTCGAATTTTCCGCCGCAACATGAAGTCCTCTTTTGCTATCAGCTAGAGGGTGTCTATCCCCAGCAGAATCAGATATGTTGCTTACGTCTGGGATCCCCTCAGCACTAGAGCTCGCTAAGACAAGCGCTACAACTAGAACTAAGGGTGCGTAGATCATGGGCTTGTTTTTTGGTAAAAAAAATTGAGTTGTCATACCCAGGCCTCTTAAAAGTAGGTAGTGTGTCGAGAAAAAGTACAGAGTGCCTAATCCAAATACCTATTTTGAGTTTTACCCAAAAACGCACACAAAAAGTGAAAGTTGTCAAGCCCAAGTGGTCAATGTTCTTGTGGGATTGCTGCTTTATGTATCTAGTTTGCATAGTCGGCAGGCTAAAATTGTTGTATTATTAGAAAAACACCCCTATTCTTTTTAATATATTTTTTCATGTAGTTCACTGGTCTTCACTCCATATTACTCACATCCTCCACCACAATGTACCGTCATCTTGAATAACTGCCACAAACTCGGACGCATCTTTAAACCCGATTGTAGCACAAAATTTGCTGGTCGATGCACCTTCCTGACGCATGGGTAGCCTCCCGATGGATATAGTGCTCCTGCATTCAACACGTCGTTTGCATCAGAATCCGGTAATGACAACATAACTGACAACAGAAGCATCAATACGACTTCAGCATGCATATCTACATGGGCATCTCTACTGAGTGCCGATCAAAAGATGAAAAAAACATGCCGTCCTTCGCGTTCCAAACATGGTAACTATACTTGTTGGTTTATCTTGAAATTTGGTATGCTGCAAGAGTACTATTTGCTTTATGCCAGACCCCCATAGCAAATTTTGGAACGCCTCACTCTAATATGGGTTCCATTAAATTAGTATAATAGGTATATAATAATAGTTCTTAACCTACTTTTAAGATGACTTTGTCACTAAAATGAATTCTGAACCCGCCTCGAATGACCCACATTGACTACAACAAACGGACATCATTCATTTCTAAGATTACTAAAATACCGTAATGTGGTTACAGTACCCACTAGTTTTCCTGCTGAAATTTTTTGTCAACGCTTATTGGGCAAAACCAGGAGCGGCCCAAATTGGCAGAGGCCCCAAATTGCCTAAGTAAACCGCCAGGGGCCTCCTGCCAATTTGGGGCCGCTCCTGGTTTTGCCCAATAAGCGTTGACAAAAAAATGTCAGCGTACCAATTGGTAGAAATTAACAAAATGACAGCGTACCGATTGGTAGATTTGTTTTTGCTAATATTAAAAGGGGTAGGTGTGGTAAAGGTAATACAAAAACTCATATAAAAAAGCGGCCCCAAATTGGCATTTCGTACTTTTGCGAGACGCGAACAGAAAGAGTTAATATTTTTGATGCATTAGCCCATTAGCAATAGATAAACGGCTATAAAAAATCCTGATTAGTTGAACTTTTACCCAATATTTTTTTTGGGACAGATTATAAATAGGTGAAAAGTTATGACTACAACACTGTACAGAAATTAGAGAGGGCCCCAAATTGGCAGTTTACCATACCATACGGTTCCGACATGGCTACAAAAGATCCGACACCATTGATTGGATTCAAATTAGATAGGGTTAGGAAAACAATTATAATCCAATAAACACCGCTTATTGCGGCGGGGTGCTAAGTCGCGCCCGCTCCGCTAGAGCGCTCCCTATCGCCGACCTCCGCTGCGCTGCGGTGGCTCTACAATAGATTGTCCCTCCCCGTAGGTGCTTGTACTCCGCGCTACGCGCCGCGCCCCCGACCTTCGCTTCGCTCCGGTGGGGCTCCGCTCTCTAAGCGCTCTTTTTTATGTTCCTACCAGATGGTTCCTGTATACAAATTCTTATATGTGTCGGAGGATAATGTCGGAAGCATTTGGCTCCGACATTATCCAAAACGGGAAACTTAGACTTGAAAAAGTGTCGGAACTTGTCGGATAAACGATCATATTTATCCATACCGACGACAATGCAAATGCTCACTTGTCTACTTATTTGTCTACCCAGTTTTTATTTGAACGACATGTCAAACAATACCAATAAGTATGACCTCCATGCGCGTTTGTCACGTAGCAGCATCAATTCCAAGGCCAAGTACTTGGAAAAAAGTCGATTCACTGGTTTTGGGACTCCGGACGATAAAAACAGTGAGGACGTTGTCTATGAAGGCGGTGCCTTACGTCCTGGTGGTATGCCCAACTTAATGAGTAAAGGTTGCATTGATCTTCTCTTCCAGTACGCTGTCGTTGGTCTTGTATACGGCGTCTTACCGGAAATTATCTATCCATTCATGCAGCAGTGTTTGAACTGTTCGGGCTCGCAAGTGACTGCTGCCAACCAGTTGGTCGTGCTTCCGTGGAATTTCACGGTCTTTTACGGCATCCTGTCAGACTGCGGTCCTATTTACGGCTATCATATCGTCGTCCGCACATGCTCATCGGTAGAGTATTTGCATTCTTACGCTCCTGGCTATGGGTATTATGCCAGTTGGCAAGACCTACTACTTAGTTGCTTCAGATCGTGACGTTGCTAATATCAAGCTCAGCGTCCCCCTCCATCATCCACATCTCGTCAACTTTATCGGAATTGCGTGGACTAGTTTCTCGGACATTGGCATCGTATAGGAATTCATGTAACGGGGCGATTTGCGATCTCTTTTGGATCAATATCAAGCGCAAGGTCGGTCGGTTGGGTTTGATAAGGAAAAGATCCAACTTGCAGTGGAAATTTGCCGTGCTGTGGTCTATCTGCACTCGTGGTCTCTTTCGGTGATTCATGGAAACATCACGTCGAAAAACGTCTTGTTAAATCGTGCGTATGGAAACCAGGGGCCAACTTTTGTGTCTCGTCGAAATAGCCACAGACAAAAAAGTGGCGCTATGGAAGGCACTGGATGTCCTACGAGGCGAAAAATCGAGTACAGATACCTAAATGTTTTCGTTTGGTGCCATCCTGTCCAAACTCGACATGCTTTCGACGCCCTATTATCAAGCCAAAGTCCAAATGCGGGACGCCAATTCCCGTCCCTAATAAGATGGTAGGATCATCGAAAAAGTCGAAAAAGTCGAAAAAGGGTCGCTCCGTGTCGTCTTTTCCGATGCACAGCCATGTGCGGTAAGATCTTGGACGTGCCTGCGTATCGTTGAATTCACTTTTGCGTCCAACTGCGTCCGTAGCCCTGGCTAAATTACAGACCGTCTGGGCGCAAGTGGCGTAATGTTCTGTCGGGTACGGTCGGAAGTGTAACAAATTAGTAGTGTCCGTGCGTGTTAAATCAAGTGCAAACCTACCAAATCGAAAAATATAATAAGAATGATATTTTTGGAGATGTACTCTTTCACCGCGCGTAAAATGATCTAAAAAGCTACCGGCAGCAAGTTCCACAAAACTCGTGGGATCAGCGGCATAGCGATCTCTTGAGGCGGTAAGGCCAACGCGGCAGCCACCTTCATAGCTTCTGTCGCTACGCATTTATTATTGGCAGCTAATAGCGCCACAACAGGCTCCGTCAATGGATAGACGGCTTTAATGGCGGCATTTTAACACGATACTACTATTCGCACTTGTTGCAAGTCCATGAGCCTGTCTGCCTAAAATCTACAGACTCCGTATTCAAAAATTGAGTTCCATCTTCGCCCCGTCATTTCGTTAATCATCGTCCTTGTGCCTCTTTGTGTAACCGCCGTCAATTTTGCAAAGCATTGTAACATTATTTTAGAAATGCTGCTTTTTTTTAAAAAAAAAAATGGGGTTCAACGTATCAATTCGAGGGGCTCAGAATAATGTTTCCCTAAAATGAATAGTGTCAATTTTGCACTCTTCAACAGCAGTGAAATATTAGATATCCGTACTGGTTGCGACCACTCTAGAAAGCATCCAAGACGCAGGGCGGTTACACAGTTGCAGGACAACTTCAATGACAGATGGATAATAGATGAAAGACACCCAAGTGTTAAAAAGTGAAGTTTTACGGTATATCAGTTTTATGTTAGTTACATAATGATGACTATTACGGTACTACTATTTGAGCACTTTTTTGGGAGATTCACGGTACGTTGCTATATTTGGAGTAAAGTTGGGTGAAATGTATTCGGACCATAACCGACTTTATTTCGAGGTAATTATAGTGTAGGTTTTAAAACTGCTTGCACTTTGTCTCGTGAGTCTCGACACTTCGCATGCATATTGATTAGGTAGAAACTTAATCACTTCTTAATACACTTTTTATTAACTAAGTCCCTGTGTTCAACCTACGCGACAACGTCCGACTTGGTAGCTACGTCGACTGTTATACCTTGACAACGTAAGGTATAAGATTCAACAAACAAGTGCAAGTTTTATTCAAGATTATCGCAAAATTATCGACTACGACTTGACTTAAGCATAAGTTCCTACTGCAACATGAAAAAGGATACGTTTGAACAGGTTATGAGCCCAAAAGGTCACAATGTCGTCGACAGTGATAGTCGTGAGGAAAAAAAGGACGCAGGTTTGGGTGCCGAAGGAGCAGAGATACTGAAGCTGGTTCGAGGACTAGCCGAACGGATGGAAAAATTGGAGAACTCAAGGATCAACGTGGATTAATATGGTTTCAACAACTCAATGAGGCTTGGTACTTGGATGCGAATAGCATCCTTCGACAGTACGCCCGAGAAGAAACCATACCCAACTGAACATTGGAAAGAACCAGATGTGAAAAATGTTGGACCTACTCCACCACCGGCAGATTTTCGGTTCCCACCACAACCTGTGTATGGAAACCATGGAGTTCAAGTGCCACAAGGTGCACCAATGCAGCAAGGCGTTCCG
This sequence comes from Sclerospora graminicola, assembly GCA_001887855.2. Classification (NCBI taxonomy): domain Eukaryota; phylum Oomycota; class Peronosporomycetes; order Peronosporales; family Peronosporaceae; genus Sclerospora; species Sclerospora graminicola. The sequence goes on along the minus strand of MIQA02003554.1, from coordinate 15,309 downwards.
ATACCACCTCAAGCAACTTTCCGACAACCGCCCCAACAGATGTACCGGACACCCACAGCAAAAGACTGCAAACTTTCAATTCGAGTTTTTTTACGGAAAGGAGGTCTACCGGGGGCTCGGTGCCGGTTTCAAACAATGGGGAACAAGATTCATTCGACAAATTTCGATCGCTGAATCCGCGTGCGGATACCTATGGAGCGAGGACATCAAGGTCGACCTCCTTGGACACTACCAAAGCGGTACAGCCGAAAGATATTATCAGCGACAAGTAGACTCATGGTGGAACGAGTCACCAACGCTCGTTCACATCATGAACAAGATGCTGAGTGCGTTCAATACGCATATAACGCCTGCTCAGTCAATGAAATTATTTACAAGCAGGAAAAATCCAAAACGCAGCTGGAACGAGCACTACCTATATATGGTTGCCGTATCCGAGGCAGTAGGAGGAAGTGAGCCTCTCGTCCTGGAAAATATCGTTCACTACGCTTCTAGTGAGCTCAAGACTATATTGATGTCGAAGTTCGACCACACGAGAACAGATTTCCTCAGGCAAACGGAACAACTTTGCCAATTTGCGACAGCCATCGAAAATGATGCCAGAGGATCCATAAGGTTCGGAAACGACACGATCAACTACGTGGAGGACAAGCCCAAGGAAAAGAAGTGCTCAAATTGTGGGAGGCCAGGACACGCAACTTTGAAATGCAAGAAGACATCAAGAAAGCAAGGAAACGTTCCTCAACCCAGCAACAAAAATGACTTTACGCTGGCAATCACTAAAAGCTCAATGGTGTCGAACAGCAATAGCTGGATACTTGACAGTGGTGCAAGTATGCACCTAGTCAATAACGATACCTATCTGCGGGATGCAGAAGGAGTGAACGGCACATGCTTTCAAGCAGATGGACAAACCCTGAAGGTATCGAAGAAAGGTTGGGTGCAAGTACAAGTTACGTCAAACGAAACCGTACATACCTTAAAGATCATGGACGTGTATTATGTGGAGAACCTTTCGAGGAACATCTTGTCGTATGGACTTTTGGAAGAAAAGGGATGCGAAATGGTGTACGTCAGTGGTCGGCGCGTGATGAGGCACCGTGACAGCAAACGTCATATCTTTGACATAAAAAAGGAGAACAAAGTACTTGCAGTTGAAGTTATAGTTGACGTCCCAGTAAATTCCGATCGGGACTCAATCATGGCGATCTTACAAGAAAGCGACAAGGAAACCGAGAGCGACACCTGCGTGCAAAAAGGTTCCCTTATGCATTTCCATGCACGGTTGGGTCACCTAAACTACGACGCCGTGGAAAAGTTAGCAAAAGACCCCAAAAGGGGGATTATGATACCAAAAGACCCAACTGTTTGACTTGCGCACAAGGAAAACAAACGAAGAACCCAAGGTCCAAGAAAGATAGCGGTGATAATGCACCAACCGATCGTATCGGGGGTGTGATTTGCTCCGACCTCAAGGGACCAATAACTCCGAGATATAGATTCGGAAACAGGTACATGATAAACTTTGTGGATTTCAAGTCAAATTATGTTCGAGTATTTCTCGCGAAGAGCAAGGACATTGCGGCCAAGAAGTTTGAACACTTCCTGGCATTTTTCGAAAGGCAGTTTGATTGCAAGGTGCATATCCTACGTACCGATAGATGCGCCGAGTACAAGAACCTTGACGGTTTCTGTAAAAGTACTGGAGTGCCACGACAAATTAGTGAAGCTGGAAATCAATCCAGTAATGGTAAAGCCAAACGCATGCATCGAACCATTATGAACATGGCTCGATGCATGATATTTTCATGTGGACTGAGCCTAGCGCTTTGGGGAGACGCGGTACAATACGCCGCGGACATCATTAATCGAAGCTCCACAAGCGCTAACATCAAACACATGCCACCTATCGAATTTTTAAGTAGGCAGAAGCCGAAGCTCGGAAGTATAGTGGTTTTCGGATCTCCGTGTACAGTCTACCGAAATCCGGGCAAGAACGCGCTAGCTCATAGGGCCCATATCGGTCTTATTGTTGGAAAAAGCGAGGAAACCAAAGGTTTCAAGGTCTACCTCAAGCTACAGAAGAAAGTCGTCGTCACGCAGCATATAGAAAACATCGAAATGTTGGACGAAGAACAGAACCTGCAGATCCAAGTCGAATTAAACGAAGACCAAGAGTAAGAAGAAGCTCAAGAGCAACGACAAAAGCCACGCAATGAAAAAAGCCAAGAAAACGCAAAAAAGAAGCCGTAGCAGCGCGAACGACATGGAACTAGAAGCTACGTAAAGGAAACAACTTCGGAATCAAAAACAGATGAAGAAACCAAGACGGAGGAAGATATAATGTCGGACTTGGGCATGGTAAATTTCATTGGCGATACGCTCAAGCAATGAGGAGTGCGAGCAAGTTGAGGTGGATCGCAGCTTTGAAAGAAGAAATCGCGGCTCTCGAAAGCAACAAAGTATGGAAAATTATCGAGAGACCGAAAGACTGCACACCACTGCACACCAAGTGGGTATTCAAGACAAAGACAGATCAGGATGGAGATATCGCACGTTACAAGGCAAGATTAGTGGCATGTGGAAACGAACAGCGTTTCGGCATCGACTACACTCTAAGTTTCGCGGCTGTCATTGAAATGGGAACAGTGAAATTAATTCTAGGCTTGGCATGCAAGTGGAAAGTCCCCGCAAAACATGGGGACATACCTAACGCATATGTGAAGGCTTACGAGGACGAGCACGACATATACCTACATATTCCGAAAGGTATGGAGCTAAAAGACGGCATTTCAAAGGAATCGAAAATTTCAGGACAGGTGTTGAAGCTCGAAAAAACGTTGTATGGACTCAAGCAAGCCGAGAGACTTTGGAATCGTTTACTACACGCAAAATTGGTTGAATTGAAATTTTCGCAGTGCATGACGGATATGTGCCTTTACGTAAGATCAACGGACGATGATACGGTGATTGTGGGAGTTTATATCGATAATCTACTGGTAACTGGAACCAAAGAAAGCTTGGTCGACGATTTTTTTGAAGATATGAAGTTCTTGGATATAAAAAAATCTCGGCAAAGTCTCTAAGTTTTTGGGTATGCGAGTCTCTTTCGACAAAAGCACAGGATGCACGCTGGATCAAGAAGTGATAATTGACGGGATACTCGAGGACTTTGAATCGAAAGACGCTAATCCTGTAAAGGTGCCCATAAGTCAAGCTTTTGGAGAAAGCGAAGTCTTGCCAAAAGACGGAAAAGTTTAGATTAAAACTTTCCAATCGCTAGTTGGAAGCTTACTATGGATCTGTCGGTGCACAAGACCCGACATATCGGTTGCGGTACATAAGGCAACTAGGAGAACTCACGCACCCAAGCAAGTGGATTGGGATTTGGCTAAACGAATCGCGAGATACCTGAAAGGAACAAAACATATGAAATTACATATGGGGACCTCGAATAATGCCCACACAACTACAACCACCAAGGCCTACAGCGACTCTGATTACGCAGGATCGAAAGATGACCGAAAATCAACTACCGGAGGTGTCGTGCAAATGGACGGCATGGTTTTGAACTGGATTTGCAAGAAACAAGGTGGTGTTTCGCTGTCTACAAAAAGCGGAATTTTACGCGGCTTCAAAAATTGAAGTGGAAATGTTGGGTTTTCGAGAATTAATTCAAGAAGCTGGATTAAAAGTCGAGCGTCCTATGGTATTGCTTATGGACAACCAAGCTGCAATCAAGATGATAAGCAGCATGGAAGGAAGCTCAAAAATGAAACATGTTGATATACGATTAAAGTATATTGTTTCGAAATTAAAGGATGATGAAATCGAAGCTAACTATGTTCCTACGCAAGATATGTTGGCAGATTTGCTTACTAAAGCACTACCATACCCAAGACTCAACGAGTTACGCTCCGAAATTGGTTTGAAGTGATGGCCGATTTCATTTCAAAAAGGAGTGTTAAAAAGTGAAGTTTTAGGGTATATCAGTTTTGTTAATTATTATGTTAGTTACATAATGACGACTATTACGGTACTACCTTTTTGGATCTATTTTTTTTTAAACCGATCTAGCACCATACCCTTTCAAAACGGACCAGATCTAGAGTGACTTCTTAATGTACTCCTTAGAGCAGCTCCGATTTGCGAATGAAAACCTCATAAGAGTGACAAGCGTGGATCTTAGTTAGCTGGGAAGGCTCCGTTTGTCGTTTAGAAAACGATAAACAGAGCAACATTCAATAAGTAGGAGGACGTCATTTTGCAGAGCAATGTTCTCAAAAAACGTGCGCCATCCTGATTCATCACGTATTCTCTTGGGGGATGGCAAACGAGTCTGGCGCATTCGTCGCTGCTTCACTGCAGCAATCAAGACGAAGGAAACCCACAGTTTATTGTACGTTTTGCAGATCAGAAGTTGCAATGCCCTAAATAGACTGAAAAGTACCGTTTGGTATCCGGGAACGATTCCACTTCAACCAAACAATAGCATAAAGTTACAGATGCGGGTATATCTCGTCATTATTGCATCAACCGTTTTACTACAAGCAACAATGGAAACACACATAATGCACAATCTATGACGGTACATGGAAGACGTAGCAGGAGGCGATATTTTGGATACAGATTGCACGACGGGCGCAGCAGCTGTTCGTCAGACAAGGCAAAATATATGCGACCGCACGGGATGAGTACACGGTTCACTTGATTTTCCAGGCACACAGCACACACCAACAAGTCCAGCACTTCCATCTTCTTCCTCATGACCTTGGCTTTGCAGCAGCGCGGCGACCGGCTTTCGCTACCTCCGGCCAACGCTGCAGCCGAAGATTTTCGGCAATCAAGTCTTTAACACTGAATCATATTTAAACGGGATAGAAGGTCATTGACAGCCGACAAGGCATTTACAGAGGAGATGACCGACGCAGGGGCCTTGTTATTACGAGACTCTACGTCACTGCCCTCTGTTTTAGTCTTAATCGCTACGACTAAAGATGGTAAGGTATCTGACTAACCTCGATGTCTCGAGCTGGTCTTGTGGATAAAGTAGACTTGCTATCCACAATATCAATGCTACTGCTACCATGCGGGTGGACTGAAAGAAGTACATCTGCGTGGCCAGCTATATGTAGTAGAGTTGTTCACTTTTACTTCATATCGACACACACCTGTAATATCCCTGGGCGCTTCCTGTAAAATTTTACCATAGCATTTAGTCGCACTTTCGTCTTCAATAGCGACTAGTTCCCCAGGTAGACAAGAGCGCAATGGCACCAGCTCCACATTAGATCAATCTCCATTCCATGAAACTCCTCGCAGCTTTTCCACGATCAACACAGGGTCTTCGTTAGGTGTTTTGGCACATGCGAAATATCCATTTTGTCGGAAGTCAAGATAGATTCGACCACGGAGCAGTCTTCCAGGACACCACAGAGCAGCTGATTAACGCATCGTGACACTAAGTGCTAGCCCGAGGCCCGGGGCCTCAGACTAGTATAACTCGTTGAAATATCATCGTGGCTGTTGTGGAAGGACAAAAGGAATGCAAGGCAAAATAATTACTACTTCGAAGTATAACTAAACTTATAGAGTTTGGTAATAGGAAATCTGGATCGGCATATCTGGACCAGGTTCTTTGTCGATCTATCTGATAAACTATTTCCATCTTCTTGTAAGCATTCCACTGCTACTTAAAAATACATACCCTGAATCTTCGTGCTTTTGCCGCAGCTTTAGCTTGCGCCAATACGCTGTTCCAAGTATAATTAAGATGCGATATTGCTTCCCATTATTTAACCTTATGGATAATTTCATTTCGTAGCCTCCAAAGCCACGTACATGAAGCCCACCAAATTCTTTGCAATTGCTATACTCCTTCATCGATCTTCCTAATGGTTCTCACGATTAGGCGTGTTCTCAATGGCTACGAAATGGTTGGAGCTTCTCGGGCTGCAATTGCAGGGTGGTATCTTTCCAATTCCGTAATCCCCACTTAGAAACCTTCCCAATGCGAAACTAATCGTCGTCACACCTCTGCTGCACGTTGGAAACGTCAAACAACACGGAGGCTTCATAGGACTACCTTTGGAGGCGGTAGCGGAAATGAAGATATGAAGAACGTCACTGATGATAGCGAAAATGCAATGAAAGATGATGCGCCTACCAACGAAAGTCCTATGGTATTTTACATCACGAAAAGTGGTGGAGATGACCAAAAAATACAGTTAAGGCTGCGCCATGGATAGATGTTCAAATATCTAAGCATAGGGTGCTGGTGGGTTAAGTGGAGCATCTAGCTTTATTACTCATTGGGGAGAAGCAGATGCATCACAAGTGGTACAAGCCTGTCACAACGAGAACGCAGATGATTAAACATACGATATAAGTGGTGGTTTTAGTCAAGTGCTGTTTGGTGCTCGCAATTGCCCGCGGCCCGCTGTAGCTTCGCAAAGGGCGGCTGTGGTATAGTGGTTGAAATCTCGCTATTGGAAGTTTACAGGGACGACGGTTTATGATTGGACGAAAGCAAATTTAGGTTCAGTAACAAGAAGTGTGAATATATAAGTACGGATACATAAGTAGGAAGAAGCTATATGAAGTTACCTGGTAAAGGAACTTCTATAGCTAAAGTTTTATAATACTTAAGCTATAGAAGTTACTTTACCAGGTCACCGTAAAATTTTCCTCTTTGAAGAACTGACTATTCGACGCCAAGTGACTGGCCAGCATACGAGAGCCAAGACTACCCGAACGTCACCACCGAATACAACCAAACAAGTAAGGAGTGTCTACATGAACTTCAGGGAGGATTATTTCCCAATGTGTTGGTATAGTGGCCTCGTCACGGCATCATTCTGCCTAAGTGTATACAGCGAGGTTTAAACAGTCGGTCTCTGAGTTTAAGCTCCTGGGAATAAAATTTTCAGAGTTTTTTTTTGTTTTTGTGGATTATCTCACGCATTACTGGACCATATAAAACTATGTCCAGCCGTAGCCCAGAATTGACGAGGATGCGAAAGGGAAGACTTCACAATTTCCAGCTTAACATGAATCCGAGTGTTTTTGATGACTTAATGTGTCACTCGAAACACTACTCGTAAAATTTTCCAAACTGGTGAACACGCAATGGGAAGGAAAAATTAATGAACGAAAAAAAAGCTTCTTCTACCACAAAGTCATATTTAGATCGAAAGGTCCCACGGTATCGTCGTTCTGTGAGACGAGGTAGTCACGCGTTTCTATTTCGCCATGGGGTAGCAAAATACCAATGTCAGACTAAGAGGATGCATCTCAGCGGTTTTAATACGCAGGTACGCATAGTTAGCAACAGAGGCATTGCAAACGGAGTGATTTTTTTGCCTTTAAAAAAAGTTATGTGGACCACACCGCGTAGGTGGACCATATTCGTCCCGAACTTTCTTCTATTTTTTGGTAGACAGGAGCAGCGTACGGGTATCCCTTCCGGGAGCCCCCGGGAGCAAAATAAGAACGCCCCTAAGTTGCTTTTAAGCTCACTGAGAGGCAAAAACTCACAGTTTCCGCGCCAAATGCGCATCTCACGCTCCCACAATGCAGGCATCGCTTTGAAGAGGAACACAGAGAAGACGTTGTCGTCAGAACTGTTGTTCAGTACGGTATTTAGCCCTCTCATGGTATCCTCATCCTTGAGAATGAACTCTGTCATGTTGTCACCTTCCTAGTAACGAGCATTGTAGAGGTAGCTCATCATACCGTAGGGATCACCGTACGCCTTTATAGTGGCCGCATATCGCTTGGTAGATGTCGTACGCCTTGTCGAAGCCCTTGACGATCCGTATGTGCTTGTCATCAATTGTCTTCATCAAAAACGACTTGACTAGCGCATTCAGGCGACGCGTCTGTGCAGCAACGAGAAAAACTTTGTTTTCATCTTGGCCTTAGCCTTTGCCACTTTTTTCTTTCGGTTTGGGGAGTTTTTTGGCTTTCAAAAAAAGTTCCGAGAGACTCGAGCTAGGAGCAAAGGAATTGAAGGCTTTTGATACGTCGTCGTTTTCATCTTGGACTGCAGAATCCTCGCTCGTGAGTCGGCGGCGGACGTTGGTCGATACGACAAAATCTTCTTCTTATTCGTCAGGATCTTGATTTGCGTCTTTTTTTCTTTCCACGAATCACTTTCGCCATCACAGTTGGAATGCGAATTAAGTCGTCGGTGAACGAAACCATGTCTTCGTCGTCATCGTCAACGACTGGGTTGAGCTCGTAGTTCGTCTTCAATGAATCGGAGCAGGTTCTTCCCATCGAGGTATGCTCTTCCAGACGTCTAAGTTATCGGAGCCGGTCAGGCGAGGAAAATCGGATGAGGTGGAGCTTGGGCTCACAACCTGTTGAAGTGATAGCACGATACGCGTAAATTAGAGAAGGCAGAGAAAGAACTTGCTTGGAAGCAGATAAAAAGAATTCTATTTTAGTTTTATCAGAGACATTAAGCATTATGTCTGTAGAGTCATCCAAGCAGAGTTCATTTACCTCAGTAGAAACATTAATGTCTCTATGCACATATAAGTGTAGGCCACTAATCCTCTTGTGTGATTTTATTCTTCAAAGAGTACAAATGGTAATGCGTCTTTATTAGATAAGAGAGGTAATTCTTAGGTCAAGTACATAAAGTAGGATATACGTCGATTTCCTATTTAGTTCAACCTAAAGAATGGATGGATTTTCGTACAAGCGTATTCCGTTCTTCGCTTCTGTCTAGTAACATGGAAATTCTAAACAGCCTTCCCTTTACCCTTCCCCAGCCTTGCAGTAGCGGCTGAAGAAGGGTATGGGCGCGGTACTAACACGTTAAGGTGTGTTTTGGTCACTATGTCCGGAAGATCAGCTATCATTTTAGGAACATCAGCATTTTTGTCTTTTAAAGCATAGCCGTTTTTCAGGGTCTCATACAAAGCGGCGTAAAGAGGTCGACCAGGTGTTGGATTTGACTCCATGTATGCTTTCAGCCTCTCCACATTCCACTGGAATTTCTGTTCCATCTCTCGCGATTCCTCTTGATCAATGAGGATCTTTAAGACTTCATCATACGATTTTTTTTCCTTTCCCCAATACGACATCTGCGCACCTAGCAGTTTCTGGACGCTATCACTGGGAGTTATCGTTTTGTCCTCCCTCAAGTGATATAGGGCATTTTCCAACACATCTTCTTTGAAATGCTCACGCAAACCTTTGCACAGCGACTCGTACTCCTGTCTCACCAGGACTTTGTCGCGCGTCTCCAAAGCCACCACCAATTTTTCAAAAAAATTGCTTTGAATGAGTGAGATAACCCTTCCAACCTCCTGCTTAACCATGGGATCTTGGAGTCCGGGGGACGGAAATAAGGTCTCAAAACTCTTCACAGCTGCTGCTGAACTTTCAGACGCAAACAACAACTTCAACCTTGCCTTGGTTAGGTTTGGGTTCATCCTGTCTTCGTTGTCCATGGTCTCGTTAGCCATTACAATTTTTTTTGCTGCGATGCCCTTCACGTTGTCGGCTTCGGGTTGTGGGTAGTTCAACGCTGTCATTGTGGCTTTTGAGGCCTTACAAATACTTTCCACGAGAGCCGAAGCAAACAAAAGTACGAGCGGGTAGACGCGCATGCCGTGAGAATAGGGTTTTCGAGGTTGAGATCGAATTACGTTGTGAATTCACTCACTTAGAGGGAGAGACAGCGCTCCAACAACGTTCAATTGATTCTTGTCGACTTTAGGCACTGGTGTTCTATATGGCCCCTCTCATCACATGATTCATATCTGTACTGTCTTTATAAAGCGTCTGTGAAATGTTCTATTTTCCTCGATACCCTTATGGATGGGAGATGTTATTCGGACCCCCCTACAGGATATTCGGACCCCCCTTGTACCGTAAGACAGGTACGATGTACCTCAATGAATAAGGTACCTAGGATAAGTCTCACGGTGCGATGACATTTATTAATACTATTACCGTACCTAAATACATCTATGAAGAAGTTGCAGACAGTCAACCGCGCCATCCCCCTCCGCCATCGGTACAGCCAATATCAAAGGTATGTGTATCTCCTATTCTGTTTTCTTCTTTTTATTATATTGTGATTGGGAATGATGCGTATGTTTCTTAGTGGTGCGACTGTATAAGTTTTGTACTTTTGATAGAGTTGTCAGCCACACAAACCCCGACCACAATAATGGCAGCAAACAACAAAGTACGAATTACTACATCAAGCCATACTCGTTTTGCAAGTACTCCCTCAAGATGAAGCCGAGATCCACAATGTGATGCGCGTGAACGCCCCAGAGCCGATTGGTTTACACAGGCGATTCCTGCGCCTGCGCAATCGCCAATGATACGCGCATTCAAGCAATCGCACTACGATCTGCAAACCGTCACCGATCGCGCTGACGTCGACACCGTCACATAGCTCTTACCATTCGATAAGGTCATTGAGTCGGAGCGTATGAGCGGTTTTATATCGGGCGCTGCCATTTCTGCAATTAGCAAATTTCTCTTGTTCGAGATCATTGCTACCGGTAGTGCGCTGTTGTTGCTATCAATCGAATCGCGGTTCGGTGATTGTAATTCATTTGTGTTTTGTAACTACTTATTACGACTTCTTACAATACACACCTGGTCTGGACGGTACATTGTACCTGTCTTACGGTACAAGGGGGGTCCGAATATCCTGTAGGGGGGGTCCGAATAACATCTCCCCTTATGGATGAAAAACGCACATAAACAGTGAAACACATGGGGCACACAGGAGACGAGACACCATACAGGAGAGAACACAACCAAAGCTTTCGCCTGAGGTTTACATGCCGTGAGCGAAGCACGCGGATGTAAACCCAGGATCCCACATTGCCCATAATGCTAACGGAGGTTTGCTTGCAAGCCGTAGTGGCATTAGGGTCTTACCGGCGACAGTAAGGGTTTTTGGTTTAAGGATAGGTGACCCTTCTCTACGTGTGTGTTTGTGTATTTTCACAGATTTCTGTGTGTTTTTATAGCCTCTCGGGAGTTTAGCATGCTCAAGCTTGGGTAGTACTCGGCATGTCTTTGCACCAGCTTTAGAGTCTTCTTTCGGTAAACTGGACCATATTAGCTACTTAGGATACGGATTCAGAGGAACTTACGTATTTGTTTTGCAAGTACCGGTATGTGGGAAATACAGAACAAAAAACGTACTGTCTCACTTCTTGGTACAAAAAAAAAGTTGGGAAACGGGACGAAAATTCATTCAAAACGGTAATAAAACTACAATATTAATTCCAGACCCACAGAAGATTTACCAGCTCCACATTTGGTGGAGCTAAGCGGACTGCAAAGAATGGGTTTGTTTTAAGAACAAACTTGTCTCTTACGTTGCGATTGCTTTACATGTTAATTTTGACGAACAAAGCACCCACCACATGAGACAGAGTCTTTCAGAAAGAATGTACATGGATGAAATTCTCGGTCGATAATGTAACGATACTTACTGTATTTATCACAATCCGGAGACATGCCAAAGTTATGCAGCATGCGTACTGTACTGTGCTTGCAGGTCGCTCGCTATTTGTAGCTCAAGAATTTGCAATAGAAATTGAGTAAGAGACGGAGTAGTAACTCACATTTAATTGTCTTGTCTCGTCTAGTAATTAAGAGATAATTGAGATAAAAATTGAAATCTCGACTAGCCTTCGACCAGAAATTATTTTACATTCAAAGCTAATGAAGACTTATTCAGCAATCTTCTCCGTTTGTGCTGATGTGGGTAGCTTAAGTCATCAGTAAATATAACGCATCACATATTTGTTACACTGTAGGTCTCTAAGAAATTGTGACAAATTCAAACATGCGTCACTTCTAAAAGAAATACAGGCTAATTACAGCAAGTTCTGTCTACACGAGATGGGCTGGCATGGAAGTGCAAAAACTGCGGGGGGTGGCTGAAGAATAGAAAGGGTAATATAATAAAATCATAGAATGTGCTAATTGTGCGTTGCAGCATCGAGCTTCGGTTGAATACGAGCGTACGTTGGATTTTAAGGCGGCTCGACACCATGAAGAATTATATGCTGTCACAACCAGGGGCAGTAATTTTTCGTGTGATAATAAGTCAATCTTTATTACATAGGAGAGATATTTCTTATAAAAGGTAAATGTAATAATAAAATGTAGTCTTAACGTTAACTCAGACTCGTCATGAGTGCCGTATTAGGAATTCTGCTGTCGTGACGCCGTTTGTGACGGCGGAGCTGGGGAAATGTTGAATAAGCACTGAAGACATAACAAAAGCCGCATTCCATCATCCCGTAAGCGGGTTGTCTTACTTTCGTATTCTGCCACTCGTTGCGCTTTGCATTGTGCCCATATCAAGTCGATATGCTCCCATAGGGTTTTCTTGTGACCTTCGTGAACCGTCATATTGAGTAATTTCCAGATCCAAACATGCGCAATTTCCACCATCGTCGTCTGATTTGTTCCTGGTACGTATTTAAGTACATACTGTACTTCTTGATCATCGCCTTAATCATTTGTTCCGATATATCAAGAGGGTGTCTTGATACTATCGCTGCTTGGTGCTCGATTAAGTCTTCCTGCTGTGCTGTTACTCCATGCCACTGTTGTATCAGAATAGTCGTGCCCTTCGACAGCTCCACACTATGTGCGCTACATCAGTTCGACTACTCCGATAGTCATCATCTAGAATACACATCTCTCCTATAAAACGTATTGAGTCCATCCGAAATAAAACCCACATTTGGTAAGGGAAACACTACCGGTAAGGGCACCGCATAAATTTGATTTGGGCACCCATTCGAACTTTGTCGAATCAAATCGAACATATTCCGTAACATTCTCTACTCTTAATTTGATCACAGCATGGACAACCTCTCCCCGGAAGAATGGCAGCATGCCGATCACTGCCCTCACGGACCGTTTGCAACCGCTAGTGACGCCAAGATTGAGCTAATGGAATATGCAATTGCTTACGGATTTTCTCTGGTTGTACGAAAATCAAACAAAATATCTGTTTTTTAGCGTGCTCACAGGGTGTAGAAAAACGCAGCCATAAAGCTGGGGGCTAGGCCCCAACAACAGGACTACGCACATTACGGACCAAAAGGTTGGTTGTATGTATGCCATCAAATTGACAATGTCAGGGTTGAAGAACGAGTGGTTAGCCGATGTTCAGTGTGGGGTGCATTCCGGTCATTTACGACTACATGCTGGTTCTATTGGGTCACTTCCGTCCGCTCGCCAATTTTTACTGGAATCGAGTAATATTAAGTTGGAAATAGAGTCGGCTTTTAAAGCCGGTGTGACGACAAGTGCTATTTGGAACCATTTACGCAACAGTCACGAGTGGTTAAAATTGAAAGACGTGGAAAATGTTGCTCACGCAATGAAACTGAGGAACTTAAATGGATTGTCGGAAATTGAGGCACTTCACGTCAATTAAAGACAGAAAAGGTTATCTTCTGGCAGTGTTAGAGACAACGACAACCGTGTCACGCAGTTGTGGCTTGCACCGCGCGCCGGTTTGTCTCTAACGTCTCGCTACTGCGACGTTTTATTGATGGATTGCACGTACAAAACGAACAAGCACATGATGCCACTTTTGCATATTGTCGGCGTGACTGGAACGAACGATTTGTTTACCGTTGCATGCAGTTTTTAATCAGACAAAACAGAGCATAGTTACCTGTGGGCGCTCGGCGTTATTCAGCGTTGTGTTCCTAAGGCCCCTGCTGCTGTTGTAATAAACAACGAGCAGGCGCTTTTACGAGTAATAGAAACTGTTTGGCCAAGGTGCAAGGTTCATCTCTCTCTATGGCACATTTCCAAGAACATTGTAGCGAATTGTAAGGACAAATGAATGAGTACTGAGACCTTCAATTATTTTCTGAAAGCGTGGCATCGCATTGTTTATGGAGCACAAACTGAAAGTGAGTTTTTAACTGATTGGGATAATCTGAAGGAAAGCATACTTCCTGCCAACCACCTTCTAATCAGTGGCACACTTGCCATCGCCTTGATTGCCGACATCATGTCCTCAATGAACATGGCAGCCAATAGAACTCAAATGATTCCGGACTGAAAATATCATCCTGCTGCTCCCGATAGCGTCGGTAGTCTGTCCCGCTTCAAGGGCATAGAACACAACCCCGTTCGAACTGCGCTTGCTCACAAAAATTACGCCCGCTAAAATTTGAAGTCGGGAACAATTCTACAAGACATCAACATACTCAACGTCAAATTTTTGGTTGAATCATTTACATGACACCTCAACAATTAGCTCTCTCGAGCGATCCATTACGTACATTGAAAAGAACAAGTTGCCGTTAAGGGATCGATTTGCTGCGTATGCTATCAACAAGCACATGCACCTAGGCCATACAGCCTCGTTCCGAGCCGAAGGATCGCACTGGCCAAACCTAAAGGTCCACTTGAGGCGATCACGCGGCTCTCTGCTGGATGTGTATGAAGGGGTAAGAATATCCACGGAAAATCGAATGAGAAACATATTGGACAAGATCAACCGTGGGCGTACCGAGCAGTTGTCTCTTCCGTTGTCGATGTTCTCTGCTGTGGTCCAAATTACGCTCTGAATTATATACACAACCAGTATCAAAAGGCGTTACATAACGATCTCAACCCAACATGTTCGCACTACAACATGATAGTTCTCGGGTTACCTTGCGCACATTTGATAAAACAAGGATTACAGACGAAAACGCCATTGACAATGCGTGATTTCAACCTGCATTGACACAAAACTAGTGTTCAGAACGACCCTGATGTCGTAGGAGTTCTCGAACCTTTACAAGTGGAACGAAGAAGAGGGAAACCGTCGCGCGCACGAAAAACGCTGAGAGACTCAAGCCGATTTGAACAAATAGAAGATGCCGCACTGTCGCGTAGTAGGTGCAGTAATTGCGGCAATCTTGGTCATAACAAACGTATATGTGTTCGAAAAACGCTCACTAACAGTTAGATAGCGATAACATTAAAAAAAATCAAAGGGACAATGAAAATCGTTAAATATACCAAAGTCGTACCGTGAATATGTAGGAACCAGGACAACACGCTCGATTCTAGGTCACAGAGACAGCACGTCACGTTATTAATACGTAGCCCAACCAAAAAGCTACAGCGTAGCACCAAGCACGTACAATTTCACGAAAAGCGTCTTTGCAGACGCTATAATTCAGCTCATCTTGTGATTGTTCTTTGCGATCACGGCTTTTAGCTGGACATCGAGCGTAATGGAAGCAGGACATCGATGTCGTTTCTGGTATTGAAGGAATCCTGCAGGCACAT
>MIQA02003553.1:0-15959 GCA_001887855.2 Sclerospora graminicola | reverse complement strand
CAGGCACCAGCGTCGTGAATCTTCCCACAAGTTTTGCATACGAAAAAACAATGATCAGAAGGGTGACCTTAACGATCACATTTTCCACACGTAATCCTTTTCCAGCAATCACGATCTCCATGTATGGTCGACCCACAATGCACACATTTCTTACGAGATCGGTCCTGATCAGGTTGAACCCCACCAGGTTTCCGTCCATCCATGCCGTTAGTCGATGATCTCGGGCGATATACTGGTTCCGTCGTAAAGATATGACGATACTGTTCCTCGTCCGAGCTCAAACTTGATTGAGCACTTTCCCCTTCCGAACCGGAATTGTCCGACTCTTTCGTGATCATCCGAATTGCTCTGGCTGGTCGTGCCGCTGGTATCTTGCCCTGGTCCGGATGTGGTTTCGACCGGTACCGGTTCGATCCTACCTCGACCTTGGGCTGTCGACGTTTGGCTCGCTGTAACGTCCTCAGAGTTAGTTCAAATTGCTCCGAATCCTTTATACGGAGCAGGGTTAGCTGACTGCCAAATCACGATTATCCAGAGTGCCAATAAAGTGTTCGACATGCTCGCGAGCTATATTCGGGTGTCGTGGGTCCTTGATCGGCATTTTCGCGCGTAGACCAGCGACATTCAGCCGATGTAAGTATTCAATCGGCGTTTCGTCGGAACCTTTCTTCATGTGGTAATACTGTCTCGCGACAGACACCCCCGGGTTGCAATACTGCTCTTCAAATTCTTCACACAATCGAGGCCACTTTAAACGTACTTCTCGGCTCAGCTGCTTAAGCTAGTTCTTGGCCGGACCTTTCATTAGATCAGCGAAAATCAGGCATCTTTCAGCTTCCGGTGTCTTGTCCCTCAGAAAAGCTGATTTAGTTCGACTTAGCCAAGCTATAGCCTGATCATCATCCATATCCTTGCCGGTGAAATCGTTCAATTCCGAGATCGCCGACATTCGCACTCGAGTGATCGCTCCGGAATCACTGTCGAATGCCTGCGCGGAGGCCATATTTTCCCTACGAGGCATCTCCATATCCAAATTATCCGGATCAAAATGTTGACTGATTTCTCCTTCTGATTCCATGTCCACATGACTACGTGGGGGTGATCTGTGAAATCGATCTTGGTGACGGGCCTGACATATCGATCGAACAATCCCGGCTGATCGGACTGATTCCATATCCACGTCCACGGGTTTCTTGACCGGTTTCTCAGCGGATTGACTCATGTTTGGTGTTGATCGCCATGGTTGTCCTTGCCCAGGTGTGTACTGAGGTAATCCGTATTGTTCACTCGCAAATCGGTTCATCATAGTCGCGAACATGGTTCTCATTTGCTCTGGGACTTCCGGTATGTTGGTAGGGTTACTGCCGGGAGTTGGATTGTTCTGTGGATCTTCTTGAGCATCTTCAAAACTATCATCTGATCCGACTCGACCAGGTTCAGGCTTCCTTTTCCTGTTCTGCGACTCGATCTCGGGGTCGATCTGCTTGATCCCGTTCGGGCTCAACGTCATACGTGTTATTCCCACCGAAGAGTCGGTGGAGTCCGCTCCAGATTGTGATGACGATTGATATATTGACTCAATATCCATAGGATATTCAACCAACTGCGATCGGTGTGAAGGATCCGCGATCGGCGACTGGACCACGGGGTTCGCCCCGAGTAACGAGGCAAGGTGATCATACAGAGTTGTCATAGCTTCTCTGATCGTCCCTTGGTCCAGATCGAACAGCATATTCGCGTCAAAAGCACCAGTAGTGAAACCAACTTCGTCGATCTGCGCCAAGAGGTTCCTGATCAGATCAAGTTGACTGCCTGTGATAACCGGCCTGGTCGCCCGACCTTCAAGCTTCCCGATGATCTTGGGTTTTATGATCTTCATCACTCGGTTGGTAGCTAGGAACTTGTGAAACTCTCGAAGATAGAACAGTCGTTCCACATCTTGGACAGTGGTCTTCTCGGCTGGTTCGATCTTCTCTTCGTCCTCCTCGAAGATCTTCGGTTTAGGTTTCACATATTTTTTAGGTGGATCACATTGATCCGCCCCCATGTTTTTTCTGTCTTTTTCAATTTTCTTCTTATGCATAGGATCAAGGTTAACACCTCGATCCTTTCCTGGGTTATAGTCAACTTTACTATAACCCAGATCGGCCCCGATCGGGGCCATGTGGGGAGTTGTTTCATCTTTAATTTCGACCTGGCACTCCACCAGACCAGGTCGACCATCGCTTCCTTTAGGTATGGACAGCATCGGAGGCGATACGCCTTCCTCCAATACACCCGAAAAAGTTTCCTCCACTTTGATTTTCACATTTTTTTCATCATCAAAGGAATCACGGTGATATCCTGAGTCACCAAGTGATCCGGGCACGCGCACCATTGTGGTGGAGCCGATTTCCAAATCCATGACCGAAGTCTTGGGCGGAATCCGGATACCCACTGGCCCGGACGACCAACCATCGGAGGGGGTACTCCGTCGATCCTGATCAGCATCAGAATCAGATGAATCACCATTATGGTGACTGATCTGATCCTCCCGGTCATCTGGCCGGTCGTCATGCGCGTCAGGATCTATGTTCAACTTCATCTCACCTTGTGTACCCGTTGATCGGGGGTGGTTACACTCACTCAGGTGGACTCGGTGACGAAAACGATGATCTTGATCAGGTCGGAGAGGATGACCTTCTCGAGACGGGGGGGTGTCCTCGGGTGGAAATCTTCACCGGAGAACGGGTTGGGGTCGATACTTAATCAGTATCTAGGCACTGATCGGGAAAGTTCGTCCGATCAGGCCAGCCAATAGGAAAGAGATAATAAGAAACCAAGAAAACGCGATCAAACCACGATCTTCCACAGTAATCCACAAACGTTATCTCCACAAAACCTTTTCCAATATTAATGACGTGTTCCAAACACGTGTGCGTTGAGGGTGAGGTTCGATCACCTAAACAAACCCGTCGGGGGTCTTTCGGTAAGCCAAAATGCGTCTAAGCGCGTCTTAACCGGGAAATAAGTTGAGCAAGAGGGGACTAGTTAACCCTGTGCTCCCAATGACCGCAACACGTGGCGGAGCGACTCTTTGCTTAGGGGGGAAATCAAAACCTGTTATTATATATGCAACGTCCTATACCTAGTGTACCATACACCAACTCATGTGCCTGATTTATGCTTCGACCCTGTTCACTTCGTCGCACGGTTGCATAGCACCACCTTACCCATCTTGGCTGCACCTTCAAACTGATCTGTACCCCTTCTGCCCTGATCACGGTCGGACTTCTATAACGATCTTCAACCATCCCGATCTTTCGATAAACAACTTGGAAACCACTTGAGATCTGCCCCTCTGACACTTGTTCACTTCATATCCAGCCCGACTTAACTGAGAACTTCACCTGCCTTTGCATCTGGACGCCGGTTTGAGGCTGATCAGCCCCGATCATGATCGGCATAGCGATCAGCCGAGTAATCGGATAGTGATCAGGGCCATCAGCCCTAGATCACTTCGGAAACTCTCTGGGTCACCATCACAACAACTTTGTTCACCCACACAGCCATATTCCTGACCTTCATCCCTTGTCGGGGTAATTATATCGCACCGATTTCAGCCGATCGGGCCTGATCGGGCCTTCTCACGTCATCCCTGGACAGATCCATCGGCCATCATCACTTGCAGGGGTGTGCGGTATTGGTACCGGTAGTGGCTAGTACCGGTAGTACCACCGGTAGTACCGCCGGTACTAAACACTACCGATACCGATACCGGGAACTTCAAAGTAGGTATGGATAGTACCGTACCGATACCGCCCTTAGTAAGGTTGGTATCTATCACTACCGAAGTCTGAAATTATGGTATTGAGTATCGATAGTATTCACCGTCAGTGCCAATCTAGGTACTCGGTATTGATAGTATTTACCGTCCATATTAATCTCGGTATTACAGTAGTACCGACTAAATCGGTATCAAGAGACAATATTTTGTCTCGGTATCTCTAGTATTGACATTGCAACATACTGAAAAAAAAGTCAGAGTTGATAATGATATTAATGTTTTTTACACTCCCCATCTATGTAGCCTGGTTACTGCATCGTTTAACATTCAAGCAAAAGAAAAGGAGGTAGGCAATTACTGATGGTAATGATAAGTAAATAGTATCTCTATCTGCTTAGTATCGAGTATGTCGAGCAAAGAAGTGTCAGTACCACCACCACTATCATTATGTCATTTAATAATAATTCTTTTTTTAATCAAGAAGTAAATACTTTATTTTTTAGTGCAAAAAATGTTAAAATATTTATTGATGTAAAACCTTTTTTAACAAATTTTATAAATCAATTAGATACTATTACAAATATTGAATATAGTTATTATACATTTTTTTAAAAGCAATTATATATGGGGAGACATTTTCATGAGAAAATATGACCAAACATATGCAAAAAATGTTAACGATATGACTAGACCCCAAAGAAGGAGTAGGAGAACATTGTGGTAGTCAGTTTTTATAATATAGCATTTTCTTCGTGAATGAAAGCAGTCTTTTATGTTGGAGAGAAGAAGTTAAAAAAATAAACAACAAGTTGTGGTGACATTTGGTAACTATATTAATGACTAAAGCGCAAATGCTCCCTCACCATCCGTCCGTCGTCTTACAACGGCAATAGTTCTCCACGGTGGCATGCGACCCTCTTCTGACATACTTACTTGTGACCGCTGCCATGCATAAAAGGTCTATCCAATTACCGGGTATTAACTATATAAGTCAAGCCCGGTACAAACTACCGGTACTAAGTACCGGTATGCAGTCTAATGTTGGTGCAAGTACCGGTATGTGATACCGGCAAAATGCAATTTCGGTACTAATTTTGTTATACCAATACCGGCCGTGTTAATCTCGGTAGTAAACCGTACCGACGTATTAATTTAAGGTATCGGTAGGAAACTATACTATCAGTATGAACAAATTACGGTACCTGATTCGCTACTATAGTACCGGTGCCGAAACGTGATACCGCACACCCCTGATCACTTGCCTTGACTTGACATAACTCGCACGACTCGCCATTCCACATGCCCCATTCCATTCCACATCTGATCTTCGTATTTTGGGGCATAATCAGTTGGCTCGGCCGATCGGGCCGGAACTTCGTATCATATTCCACTTCAACGTCTGCACTGTTCATAATTCGGCCCGATAACTGTCTCCGATGCGCCACGTCACCATTGCTGCGGTATCTTAACTTGTCTCTGCCGATCTCGTCATACATCCACGTGAACACCACTCAATAAACGTTATCCCGATCGCGATCGTGATCGTCGCTGTTCTGTTAGTGTCTGGGACCGGCGTAGTAACTGTGCTTGGCTTATTCCTTCATATCATGAGCACCCGTTGTCCACTACCTTTTCGTCGTATGCTCGGTCAGCCTGTCCCACCCATCAACTGTCTCATGTTGATGGGTGTTCCATCGTCACCAATCAACGGCCATGTGTGGTCCACCTCATTCTCAACATTTTTCCAGATCGCTTTACCACAGCAGTCTCGTATACCTGCAAAAGCGCATCGTCGCCGCCCGATACTAGTCGCAATCCTGACGAGTTATGTGCTACGTTCCACACCTAAAACAGCATATATCTTGTCAGTTCTTCTACATGTTGATTGATAAGAAATTAGCAACCTTATTGTACTTGTAGAAATGGACAAAAGCCACCACTGTGCAAGAGTCTTTTGGTCTCTTTTTTATTTTGGCTATGCTCCCGTTCTCCCACATACTTTTTATGGCGGCGGGAGCGGGACGGAAATCGGGAGCAGAGGGTAACAAAAAACAGGCTGTTCAAATTTTATTGTCCAATCAGGTTTCGATTTTTTCTCCCGGGAGCTCCCGTGGGAAAATAAGAACGCCCCTAAGGGGCGTTCTTAACCCCAGACCAACTTATAAATTATTCTAGCACAGACTATTTCTGAACATCCCTTAATTAGTCTGTGTTCATTAATAGTCTGGCACAGACTATTTAAGGTAGCACAGCTCAAAACCTCAGGTTCGAAATTAGTCTGGCACAGACTAATTAAGTATATTGTACTTGTATCCAGTTTTGGATTTGATTCATATCAGTGCTTGAATTAGTGGAGGGGAGATGTTATTCGGACCCCCCCCTACAGGATATTCGGACCCCCCCCTGTACCGTAAGACAGGTACGATGTACCTCAATGAATAAAGCCACGACCTCGTACCTAGGATAAGTCTCACGGTGCGATGACATTTATTAATACTATTACCGTACCTAAATACATGTAAGAGGATCTATGAAGAAGTTGCAGACAGTCAACCGCGCCATCCCCCTCCGCCCTCCGTACAGCCAATTTCAAAGGTATGTGTATCTCCTATTCTGTTTTCCTCTTTTTATTATATTGTGATTGGGAATGATGCGTAGTGGTGCGACTGTACAAGTTTTGTACTTTTGACACACAAACCCCGACCACCACAATAATGGCAGCAAACAACAAATCACGAACTACTACATCAAGCCATACTCGTTTTGCATGTACTCCCTCAAGATGAAGCCGAGATTCACAATGTGATGCGCGTGAACGCCCCAGTGCCGATTGGTTTACACAGGAGATTCCTGCGTCTGCGCAATCGCCCATGATACGAGCACATTCAAGCAATCGCACTACGATCTGCAAAACGTCACCGATCGCGCTGACGTCGACACCGTCACGTATCTCTTACCGTTCGATAAGGTCATTGAGTCGGAGCGTATTAGCGGTTTTATATCGGGCGCTGCTATTTCTGCAATTAGCAAATTTCTCTTGTTGGAGCTCATTACTACCGGTAGTGCGCTGTTGTTGCTATCAATAGAATCGCGGTTCGGCGATTGTAATTCACTTTTTACGTCTCATTACGACTTCTTACAATCCACACCTGGTCTGGACGGTACATTGTACCCGTCTTACGGTACAAGGGGGGTCCGAATATCCTGTAGGGGGGGGGTCCGAATAACATCTCCCATTTTTTTGGAGTCATTCCCCCTCTCTTAAGCTGTTTTACATCGTCTGTGCTGGATTCGAGCCACGTGCCGTCGTCCATCTTGGC
The DNA here is from genome assembly GCA_001887855.2 of Sclerospora graminicola. NCBI lineage: Eukaryota > Oomycota > Peronosporomycetes > Peronosporales > Peronosporaceae > Sclerospora > Sclerospora graminicola. The sequence continues at coordinate 8,873 of MIQA02003553.1, read as the reverse complement.
TAAGAAAAGGTGCAGCTCCGCAGCATCGCACTGGATCCTCCTCTTGTTCATTTTCTTGATAACGTCCTTCAATTCAGAATCGTTCCTATACTGTTCCAGATATATTGTATACAGTTAAGAAAATGTTGGATTTGATCCAACATCAATCATATAATTTCTCTACCAGGTCCAACAAATTCAGGAGAATCTGACATAAGGCCAATCATTATCTAATTTGCCAAAGAGTTCAAAGATGGTGTTATTGATCTGCACGCTCGTAGGCTTCGAAAGGGGACTGTTCACTGTGCGGCTTGATGATAGTGTCGTGGTTGGTGAATTGAAGGACGCGATCAAGAAAAAGAACAAGAGGAGGATCCAGTGCGATGCTGCGGAGCTGCACCTTTTCTTAGCCAAGATGGACGACGGCACGTGGCTCGAATCCAGCACAGACGATGTAAAACAGCTTAAGAGAGGGGGAATGACTCCACTAATTCAAGCACTGATACGCGAAGAAAATGATCGGCAGCTACAGTGTAAACTTCAGAAGGTGTTGAAGGGGATGCCTTAACCATTATCAGAGCAGACCCACGTGCTGGTAGTTTCTCCGGAAAATGACAGCAATTTGGTCAAAGCAAAACTGACTACCTTCGGAAAGATGCTAAGGGATTGCAAAGTCTCTCGCAAGTTGCCGACAGAAGGAGATTTCTTGAAGTTGTTTGAATGGACCGAAGCTGATTGCGGAGAGGTAAAGAGCATCAAATAAGTTAATGACATCGTGCACTTTACTGGTCCCAAATTCTACATTCGAAGGGAGATTCTCTGCGTTTTGCAGAATTTCAAGAAAATTTATCCAAGTGAGTTCCTAACGGGCGAAATGGTCAGACAACAGTTCGTTCTGATGGGAAGTCCAGGAACTGGCAAGAGCTGCATCTTGGCGTTGCTATGTTTTTACATTGCAATTAAGGAAAAGCGGCCAGTTTTGTGGTTGCATCAGTCTCCTGCTCTTTTTTTTGGGATTAACTACGAGCCTTTTTTATCAAGACATATTCTACCAATGGGATGATAAAACAGGCGAGATGTACGATTCGATTTTTGACACGCTGGCAACAGTTTCGCATCCCAATGGCCCGTGCTGGTTCGTTCTTGATGGGTTCAATCAAGACCAACTGGAGGGGAAGCCTTTGACTAGCATGTATAGGATGCTGGCAACGCCAGCTCAGCTAACATTGAAGAGTGAAGCAGCGTCGGTCACAAAAATGTGTCTTGTACCATATTGGAAGCAGAATGATCTGCTCAATTTTGGTCTCAAGCACATGAAGATGGAGGAAAACGAGGTCAGTGCTCGCTCTTATGTGTCTGGAGGAAGTTTGAGAGAGTTTCTCAGTGATAATGCCAAAATAACTGTGAAGGCAGCGATAGACAATATAACAGGGCCAAAACACGCGTTGCCGTTATTATTGTCAACTGTTGGAGTTAACTCCAGTAAGCAGATAGACTGTATCCGAATGCGAGGTGTCCGGAATCGCACAAATGCGTTGTATTACATGGATCCAGATTATTGGACAAGCTGTGTGACGTCGCAACTCGTGTGAACGAACTGGCACAAAAGATGGAACCCAGTTTTTTTAAAAAGCTGATAAAATTGCAAAGGGAATGAACGACGATCACCTTGAAGGTGTTGCATTTGAAGGATATTTCCACGCGTTGGTGCGTGAAAATAAAGGGCTAATTCGCGTGCATTCTTACGAATACGACAACGTAGATTGGAGGAAGGAGCCCAACCGGAGGATTGACAAAATGAGTTCAATGGACCGGAAAGAATTTAAAGCCGTCCGTTGTGAAGGTGCAACCACAGACGAGTGCGTGAATGTGATGCAGAACTGGGCCAACGACACTTCCCTAATGGATTACTGGATTCCCGCTACTTGTTTGTGTAAAACAATTGATGCGGTTGCCAAATGGACGTCACCGTCTGATAATGAAGTGGTGTTTTGCTTCCTGCAGTTAACGAAAGCCACCATACACAAATGCAATGCGGATATTCTCTGGGAACTTGCGCAGCCATTCGTAAAGAAAAACTTGTCTGTGCGCTACATTGCGCTTATTGCTGACGAGGTCAATCTAACCGATTTCCGGTTGAATCCTGCGGAGATCAAGAAAAAGGAAATTGAAGATCACGCTCCCTTGTATGTCGCGCATTTTGAAATCTTGACTGACAAATCTTACTATGAACGATCTTAGGGAGCATGCAGAATTTTTTTAAATATAAGACTCTTCATTTCGAACGACATGTGGTACAGTATCTATATACAAATAAACCTTAAAAAAATCTTTGGATTCAGTGAAAAGTTAATACGGCGTTCGTATTGAAATATATGAACGAATCAAACCAAACAATCAATCACACTTCGGCAACGACGAAATCTTATTTACATACACCCGACTAAATTAGGACAGGTTCGGATCCGTCATTCAATCGTCGCTACGGCTTGCAGCTAGCCTTTCACCGACATTGTCGGCCACAAGATCTAGATTCTTTTGTGTAGGACTTGCACCATAATTGTTGATAAGTGCATCCAGTTCCAAGTCCAGCGAATCCTCGTGAAGAATAGACTGCGTGAGGATCTTCGCGTCATTTTGCCTTACTAAGGGGGATATTGCTTTCCTCCATCCAACAAGCCACAAACGCTGTCCATCCTTGACAATCACACCCATTTTTTTCTCATCAGAAATCTGCAGCTCGGAATCATAAGCGACTTATAACACTTGTGCGTTTGCTACGTACTACTCTGTTCGGTTTTTACACGTAATGGATATTGCCAAAATTTTGGGCAGCACTCCGCCTCGCTTTTTTGGGTGCAAAATAAGAGATGAAGTGTCAGGCCGCAGGGTACGTGCGACTTGATATCTCACGTACCCGGGCAACACAACCATTACATATTGGATAGTACCTGAAGTAACAGGTTACATATTGGATAGTACCTGAAGTAACAGGTTACATATTGGATAGTACAGGAAGTAACGGGTTACACAACCTGACGTAATAGGATAACGTCCCCACGAAGCTTCTAGAAATGATAGGCTTAGATGTAGCTAAAGAGTAGCGAACTAAGGACCTCAAATGTCAGTTTTTAATTTACCAAGTTAAGCTCAAGCCCCACATCTGGTAGCACTTGTTGGTCCCTGAACCACCGCCGCCTGCAGCACCGCCGTCCTTGCCGTGCTTGCCGTTCCCGCCGTACTTGCCGTTCCTGCAGTACCGCCGTTTCCACCGTGCTTGCCGTCCCCGCAGCACCGCCGTCTTCGCCGCGCTTGCCGCCCCCGCAGCACCGCCGTCCTCGCCGTACTTGCCGTTCCTGCAGTACCGCCGTTTCCGCCGTGCTTGCCGTCCTCGCAGCACCGCCGCCGCTCAAGAGCAGTGATTAGAAGAATCCATTCGTAAGTCCCAATCTTTTGTGAGGGCAGGGACTTCTATTTATTGGCTGTAAATCCTACCGGGCCAATAGTACTGCCGCCGTTATCGAGATCGTTGTCTTAATTGGCTATAAATCGTCTCGTTTCGGTAATAAGTCAGTTTGGTTAACGGAAGGTTAGCACTTCGGTTCATGACCCGTCACCACCGTAAGCAACCCACGAAACTCGACATCAACGACTCGCTAGCTCATCTGTCCGTTAGAAAACCGGACGAAGCCGATAAGTGCCGCGCGGATCTGCTAGAATCGATCCGTCGCACCAGCCGCATTCTTCGCCGCTTCGAAAAACACCTGGACACTGCTCTGCGCTCTGATTCGCGCAAAAACATCAAGGCTCGCCTACTCGCGCACGCCAGCGACTTGCTTAGCTTCGAGAGCACTGTGAACTTGCGTATCTCACGCGAGATCGCTAAGCATAAGAGCGAAACCGCCCGAGTTCCTTATTCTGGGCCGCCAGGGTACAGAATTGTACCAACCCGCCAACAACCGACCGCCAAGTCGAAAACGTCCTTGAAACCCGGACCAAAGGTTGTCAAGAGAAGCATCAAAGAAAAGAAGAAGAGTCCAGATCAATCACCTACCTGTAACTAAGCACTAATATCACTTAATCAGTTAATAACTGCATTAGTTAATAATGTCCACCCCGATGACTTCCGATCAGCATGCACAGCTGCTGCTCTCTATGGTTGCGACTATGGAGAGACAAGCGCAGTTACTCGAAAACCTTCACAAGTCCCGACAGCTATCGGAAATCAAGCTAGAGGGTGTGAAGCTCCCAACGTATGGAGGTAGATTGGACGAATCATTCCAACTCTACAAGGAGCAAGTGGAGCAGTACTTCTTCGCAAGAGGAGTGGACTGGAAAAGCCAAGAGCTTTCACAAAGAATACTTGCCGTCTTAGGTGGAACACTGAAGCAAGGAGCTGCTCAGTGGTATGTGATGCAAAAACAGTACATCACAAACGTGGACGATTTCTTCAGCAAAGTCGAACGTGAGTTCGTTCCTGCTGACTTACAAGAGCGCCTACGCGAAGATATGAACAATCTGAGAGAGCGCGATTGCAAAGATCTCCCTGATTATGTGAGCAAGTTTCGACACATAGTCGCGCAAGTCCGTGAAATGAGCGATCTGGACCAGATCATGTACTTCCTACGTGGACTTACAGGTCGTACGCGAGAGGAGGTTCAATATCGTCGCTGTACACTATATAACACTGTCCGAAGCTATTACGGTTGCGTTGGACTTTGACCGCTCTCATCCGCAGCGATACTCCCGAGAAAACTCGCACGATAGACCAAGGTATAGGTCGTACGAGAACAGTAGTCGATATCGATCGAACAAGGGTCCAGAACCCATGGACATTAGCAACGTGCAGATTCCGTCTCGCGACGAATGCCGCCGCCGAAATTTGTGCTTTAAGTGCGGTAGACCGAATCACCGCTCCGCACAATGCAATAATCAAGGAACACGTAATGATAGAGGAAATAATCGTTCCGGCAGGAGTAATCAGAGGCATACAACTCGTCAGCATGTCAACAATATGGACAGCCGTGACGAAGAACAGGAAACAGTTGTTTACGATCGTGTCACGATCAATGCCGTGAAGGTCCAACAGAAGGCCAAGAGAGAACCTATTAGCTTAGAGTCAAGCAGCTCTAGTTTGGACGTGCCAGCGCAGAGTCGACTACTAGTTCGTAATGGTGTCATTGGAGACAAATCAGTCAAGATTTTAATCGACTCTGGCGCGTCAACAAACCTAATCAAACCCGGTTTGGCAACAAAAGTGCTAAGGCCACAAAAGGTGCAAGCCCGTCGTTTTGATGGAACGTGGACATCGAGTCAGCCCACAAAGAGAGTGGAAGATACCATTCGTATCGAAGGTATGGAGTTCCCAAAGATGCAGTTCACGGAATGGGAACTACCGGATACACATGACGTGATATTTGGTCAACCATGGTTCACCAAGTATAATCCGCAGATTGATTGGCGTACGCAACAGATTGAAGTTGCAGACAACACGAAGTTCGAAGACGTAGATGGTCCGACGTTCCAAGAGAAGCTAAAAATTGGTGCCTATGATGAGATATATCACTTGAAAGTGACAAACGTTGAACAATCGGACATACCGCAGGAGTTGAAGCCTGTTCTGGACGAATACAAGGACGTATTTCCAGAACAACTCCCGAATGAAATGCCTTCAACGCGATCAGTTAACTTCGAGTTGCAAATGAAGCCTGATGCGGTTCGGAGCTCCCGTGCTCCCTTCCGCCTTTCGAAGGTCGAGCAGGACGCCCTGCAACAATTTGTAGAAGAGAATATACGGAAAGGATGGATTGAAGTATCCAATTCTCCCTGGGTCTCTAATATTTTTGGGATTCCAAAGAAAGATCCGGTAACCGGAAAGTTCCCGAAACGCGCCGAATGACTACGAAGCGGAAATTCGAAGATCCCCACTCGATGGGTGATTGACTACCGCTATGTCAATAGCATGTCAGTCGTGGCAAAAATTCCTTTGCCATTGATCGAAGAACTATTCGACCGCATGGTTGGATGCAAGTATTTCTCGCTTCTCGATATTGCACAAGGATATCATCAAATGGTAGTGTTACCATCAAGTCGACCGTGTACGGCTTTCCGAACCCAAAAAGAAACGTATCAATGGTGTGTTCCACCCATGGGTATATCAGGAATGACTGGTCTTTGGTCACGTCTAATACGAACGTTGTTCGATAAGCTAGGAACATTGGTTGTCGTGTATCTTGACGACATAGGTATTTTCTCCCGTACAATGGAGGACCACGTTAGTCACGTTCGCGCGGTATGCAAAGTGTTGCGCAAGGAGAAGCTTTACGCTCGACTCTCTAAATGTGCATTTGGTCGCACGGAAATCGCATTCTTGGGGCACATGGTTTCCGAAGATGGTCTGCGCGTCGACCCAAAGAAGACAGATGGTATCGACATGTCGCACGTCGTCCATGGCTGTACTGATGACTGCAATCAAGACTTCAATCTTTTGGATAGGCACATGGTTCACTCTGCCCTCATTCAAAACATTCCGATGGGTGTCTCCCATCTATTACTCGACGATGTGGAGTTGCGGGGGGAGAGTCGCCCGATAGGGGTCGCTCAGGAGCAAATCCACAACGCCGAGTTCACGTTGTGCGCGCACATCTGAGTGACGAAGTGCGAAAAGCGATTCAGCAAGGATATCGCAAAGACAAGTTTTTTAAAGACATTTGGAATACCAAACAGTCGAATGACAACTTCATAATCGACAAAGGTCTTATATACCTGAGACAAGATAATGCAATGCAACAAATATGCATTCCAGACATGCCGGAATTAAAGACGAAGATTTTATACGAGTTTCATGACGCAGCTACAGCAGCACATCCTGGAGTGCGCAGAACGTACATGAAGTTGAAGCAATGGTACTACTGGCCGAAGATACTTGAGACAGTACAAAAGTACGTCGAGACATGTGAAACATGTGCTCGATGGAAGTCAAACAGCCAGCGAAAGAAAGGATTAATGATTCCTATCCCCATTCCGGAGGAATGCTGGGAAGTAGTGTCAATGGACTTTTTTACTGGACTTCCCGTGTCGGAAGGGTATGACGCTATTTGCGTCATCGTAGACAAGTTGTCAAAAAGACCGATTTTTGCACCAACGCATACGACGGCAGATTCGAAAGACACCGCAAAGTTATTTTTCGACGCCGTAGTCCGTCATCACGGACTGCCGAAGGTTATTATCAGCGATAGAGATCCGAAGTTCACAGCAAACTTCTGGAAGTGTCTCATGAATATAATGGGTGTCAAACTAAGCATGACGACCGCTCATAGGGCGCAAGCAGATGGGCAAACAGAACGCCAAAACTTGGTTTTAGAAGACGCTTTACGCTCTCTGGTATCGTACAGTGGAGAAAATTGGGCCAAGCTACTTGGTACTGTAGAGTACGCGCATGCCACCTCAGTGAACGCGTCAACTAAACTCACCCCGTTTGAGATCGATACCGGAAGAAAAGTATCCAATCTGATTTCTCATGAATACAGAGACTACGATGGTCTGGATCCACAACCCATCTCAGAGTTCGCCTCGAAGTTCGCCAAAGATCGTCAAGATCTAGTGCGTAAGGCACGAGAAAATCTAGAACAAGCCCAGGAAAGGCAAAAGAAGTATTACGATTCAAAAAGAACAAGCTTCACCTTTAACGTCGGTGACTTAGTTCTGCTGGATACCAAGAACCTATTACTCAAGACAGTTAACTCTCACACAGAGTTGAAGAAAGCGAAGCTCGCGGCCAAAAAAGTTGGACCGTTTGAGATAATCAAAATGATTAACCCGAATGTAGCTAAATTGAAGCTACCGCGAAATATGAAGAAACTGCACTCATCTTTCAACGTCGACCTACTCTCACCATACAAGGCGAATGTCTCTGAGTTTGCGGGACGACCAATTCCGAAGGCATCACCAGTTATCCTAGAGTCGGACACAGGAGAAGAACTACACATCGTGGAAAAGTTGCTTCGTAGTCGTCAACGCAGCCGCCAAAAAGAATGGCTAGTAAAATGGCATGGCCTCCCGGAGTGTGATAGTACTTGGGAGCGCGAGAAATCTATTCGCCACGTTTCGCATTGGCATCGACTAGTACAGGACTTTCGAGACCGCCAACACGAAGTCAAGTCCGGGGAGATGTCAGGCCGCAGGGTACGTGCGACTTGATATCTCACGTACCCAGGCAGCACAACCATTACATATTGGATAGTACCTGAAGTTACAGGTTACATATTGGATAGTACCTGAAGTAACAGGTTACATATTGGATAGTACAGGAAGTAACGGGTTACACAACCTGACGTAATAGGATAACGTCCCCACGAAGCTTCTAGAAAGGATAGGCTTAGATGTAGCTAAAGAGTAGCGAACTAAGGACCTCAAATGTCAGTTTTTAATTTACCAAGTTAAGCTCAAGCCCCACATGAAGGGTTGGTGCCTGTTCTAATTAAACAAAAAAATGACTCGATCACTTCAATAAGATAACGCTTTGTGTTATACGAGGAATGACGGGTGTATATGTTCCACCACATCATCACATCAAAAACACGTCGTCAACAATATTCGAATCTGGGCTAGATGAAAAACGAATCGCGGCCTTCAATTTGTTCTAAAAAATTGAAGCAACGTATTGATCGTGTCTTTCTTCATGTTCTCCTTGAAGCTGCTCATTGCGAATTCGCTATTGCCATCGCCTCCTCCATTGCCGTAGTAACTATAGCACATATCGAGTCAGTATACGTGCAGTAATTAATCACAATACTGTTGACGTACATAAATACAGGGACAGCCGCAATAGCGGAGATCATCTCCAACTTCAACACTCGGAAAAAATGTCATCTGGACTTGGTCTTGTTTTCTTC
>MIQA02003552.1:0-45530 GCA_001887855.2 Sclerospora graminicola | reverse complement strand
GTCAGATTGGGACACAGGAAGAAGATAAATTCCTCTTAGCTGCGCGACGTCAAGTTCGGTCAAACATGACGGCGAATTACACAATTTGTACGGACAAAGAGTGTACGGACGCCCGGCGCATTGGGCGCATGGGTTCAAATTTTCTGGGTACGTGCTTTACGCTTTATGACAATGGACGAGATCCGCAAAAACTCGCCAAAATTCAAGATGCCGTGAGTACAGACGACGTGGTCGTACAAAATGTGCTACAGATCCGGGAAGAATTGGGCTGTGTCACGTATGAACCGAATCGTACGAGCGTCGGGCCACGGAAAATGCGCGTCGTGATCCCGGACGTGGACGAAGAAGGCGGGTCGTCCAAGATTGTGCGTCCCATGAGTCGACAAGACCGACTCGTGACGCGGCTCTCGACGGGCGAGATGAAGGATTTGATGCGCTTTTCGAATCGCGAGCCCGTGTTTCGGGAAGATCTCGGCGCCTATTGCTTGGACTTTGGTGGGCGCGTGTCGATGGCCTCGGTCAAGAATTTCCAGCTCATTAGCAATGAAGATCCGTCCATGGGCAACATTCTCCAGTTTGGGCGCGTGGCCGACGACATGTTCACGATGGACTTTCAATGGCCCCTCTCGCCTTTTCAAGCTTTCTCCATTTGCCTCAGTAGTTGCGATACGAAACTCGCGTGTGTCTAATTCCTACCCAATAACATTAAATGACAGAGCGTAGTACTACCGACTCGTCACATTGTGATATATAATAAACCTCTCTAGTAGACTTATTCCTTCGTACAACTTCATTCGGGGTCTACATGACGGTGCTCTTGCCGTCGTTTATCGCGGATGGCAACTGGTTTCTCCTAGCTCTTGCTGTCCCTGTAGCTTGTCTTGTGGCCTTGACGCACCCTCGTTGTCGTGTCCATCTTGGTGATGTTTCAAGACCGAGTCAAAAGCGTCTATATTTGCTATGGGGGCTGTTACTCACGAGCTCAATGCTCCTTGTCCTCGGCATCTCGTTGGAGGTTTATCACTCGCATGGGTGTCCCAATAGCGCTCTTTTCCACCTCGAGATTGAAACCTTGGCGCGCTTTGTCTACGAGTTTTGTCGACGCCAGCATATGTCGTATTGGGTAGCATTTGGGAACTTGTTGTTTGTATTACGAGGCGATCGGCGCATTCCTGTGGGCGACACCGACTCGGACATTGGCGTGGTAAAGGCCGAGTTCATGAGGCACTTTGGGAGTATCCAGAATTTCTCAGCAGTCGTACAGACTGAAGGATATCAGGAGCTTCAACGATCGGTGCATGTGGTGTATCACTCGGAGCGAGACTTGATACAGCTTTATCTGGACAACGAAACCAAAGGTTCACATGCCGATATCTGGTTGTATCACGAAGAAATGGATGAAACGACGGGCACGAAATGGCTCGTGAATGAAGATCGGACGATACGAGCCAAGTGGTTGGTCTACGATCAAGTATTACCCCTTCAGAAGGAGCCAGCATGGTTTTTGAATGTTCCCGTGACACTACCGCGCAATATGAGCTACTTGGCTCGAGCAGAGTACGGTTCCGACTATATGACGCCCATTACGATGAGAATGGAATGTATGGAGAACGTGCTGAATGGCTACACGTTTTATAAGCTACCTATGTGGACTAAAAGTTGCTATGCTATAACTTTCGGGGTACTTGTTGCCACTTTGACTCTACTACCTGTGTACTACATTCCGTCATTGAGTCGAGCCATACGAAGGAAAAGGGGACCGAAACTAAGACCCCACGAGGCAGCACCGAGAGCATCGGACAAGGATTTCGTCTAACGAAACACTGAATCTTAGAGTTTCTTGACGTGTTTGCCTTTGTTCTTTCCTTGCCGTCTGTCACCAGCTTTCATGGACGTGGGAGCCATGAGTGGAGGAAGCACTGGCGGGCCTTGAAGCAGTAGCTGTTGAATGTCCAGCCATTCCATGGTCTCAAATTCTTCGTTATGTATGAGGGTACCAGGTTCCATGCGATCGAGATACATGACGCCGTTTAAATGGTCCAATTCGTGCTGAAAGACGCGGGCAGGAAAATCCGTCAGTGTTTCCTGCACTTTGCGACCTTCCGCGTCTTCGTACTGCACGCGAATCTCCTGCGCGCGCTTGACAATGCCTTGGTAGCCCGGCACACTAAGACAGCCTTCAAAATCTCGCTTGACAAAGTCCGACATGGCGAGGATCTCGGGATTGACGATCTTTTGGTACTCGAGTGTCTCTAGATCGTGTTCGTTTTCAGGCATGTTTTTGATCATTAAAAACATGCGCAAGTTGTGGGCAAGTTGAGGGGCGGCAATACCGACGCCAGCTTCCTGACGCTGTTATGTATACATAAAGTCAACACAATAAGATTCGATCGGTTAAAGTACGATGGAGGAAACGTACGACTTCATGCTCCATAGCCTCAAACAATCGCTGGATTGCTGGAGCTCGGACATCGGCCACTGATTTTGACACTCGTCGCAGCGCTAAATGATGACACAACGCCACATTGATCAGTCCGCAGCCATCGTTGAATGTGAGATAATAGGGTTGACTCGGATAGGATCGTGCAGATCGCTCCGTGTATTGTTCTTTTTTTCAAAACAGTTTCCGTGGAAAGAGACGTACCAGAGTTGCCGAGGAACACAAGCGGCATGATTATTATCACTGGGTAGAAATATGAAAGTGAGAAATTTTCAAAAGAGGGACCGTTGACTACTAAATTTCTAGTCACCCATAATGTGATTAACCTTAGGTTCATCCCCCCTTTTGGGACGGTCCATCTGCATTTAACAACCATCTCCTCAATAATACTTCGTATCCGCTAATATAATACGTTGTATAATATATTATTTCAGTATTATTCATACAACAGCAAAAAAGAAACTGTTGAGCCAATACATGTAATGGTTGAGAAGGAGGAAGCGCTGGTTGGAGCCCCGTTGGCCGCGCACTTTGAAGCGAAACGGCGGATCTTGGCCACCGTGACGAAAATGGAGGCGTCTGGTGAGAAGATTGAGGAAGCTACGTACGAAGAGATAGTTGAAGCAGCAACCAAGTCAGCCGAGACCGTGTTCAAGTTTGATTTCAGGATATCAGAAGGCCATGAAGCGGCTGAGTTGAATCGCAAGAAACTCAACAGAAACCGTAAAAGGAACAAAAAGCGGCGGGCGAAAAGATTGCACGACGAAGGAGTGAAGAACACGGATGCTACGACTAGACGATTGGTGGATGCTGCTCCAGTGACGCCAGTGCCACGAAGGGGCAACGCAGAGGACGGACAAAGCAACCGCTCGTCAGGTATGCAAATGAAACAGATGGACGAGAAATCGACTTCAGCGTCGTCGTTTTTGAAACTTCGCAAAGCGACGGGTACAGAAAGTGAAGTGGCCAAAATGCACTTGCGATATGGCCAGGGACGGCGAAATCTTGCGGCACTGCAGCAGCGCGAGCAGCGAAAAAAAGCATTGGAGACGCGGGAACAAGGCCCCGCTTCCAACAGCGCATTTCGGTTCAATTTTTCCGCTTTATCCTAACGACTTGATTAGTCAGTCAGCTGCTGACTGAAGCAGTTCCTTCTTCTCTTCTTTGATAACCCAAAAGTGTTTTCCGTCAAGGACAAAGCGTTTGATTCCGTGCCACCCACACCCAGCGTCCGTCTCAAGTAAAACCACACTACCTAGTTAACTGGATCTATTGAAAGTCTTTCTCGGATTGGGTGCCAGACACTGTCGTTCCCCTCGCACGAAGTGACGTGATATGATCCCAGTAGAGTAGTATATTAATATTAATCACATTATAGTAAGTGCAAATCTTCCCTCTGCCTTATCTCTGCACGTACGGTCCCAAGGTGCATGAAAATCATGGAGACGCGACGTGGCGGTGCCTGTTGAGACGAACCTTTTCGTCTTCCTTCAGTTTTGAAATCGCCGCCAAGTACAGCGATAGCACCAAAATCTACGCGACTTAGTAGACAGTCTCCACCTAAGCGCGCCCTACACCTTAGGCACAGTGCTGAAACCACCAAAAGTGTAGGTCGTTTTTTTCACCAGGTGGTTGGCTGAGCCGGGCTAACTTTACTCGGTAGTTACAGTTCCTCTCTCTCTATATATTTGGACCAAGTGAAATTCTTAGGTACATCCTACTTACCTTGACATTTGCACAGTATGGGGTGTCGCCATTCCAAAGCCGCGGATGATGTCGTGGGCTCCACTGCCGCCTCATCGCGCGAGACGCGGCGCAGTCTTCGGGACGATCTGACCTCGGATCTTATCCAGCACAACTACGTGGATGACATTCACGAGGTCTTTGAGTTCAGCTCCACGATCGGCACGGGTCATTTTGGATGCGTCAAGCGCGCAATCAGCAGAAAGTCGGGCAAAGAGTGGGCCGTCAAAGTCGTGGCACTCAACAATGAAGTTGATCGCGACGCCCTCCGCAATGAGATAAACATTTTAAAGCGACTGCATCATCCGCAGATCGTGCGTGTCATTGGGTCGTACGAAGACAAGCAACACATGTACATGATCATGCAGCTCTGCAAAGGGAAAGAATTATATGAACATTTGTATCAAGAGCACCGAACATTTACCGAAAATGACGTGCGCCAGATCATTCGCGCGCTCCTGCGAGCCCTCGCGTTTTTGCACTCGAATTTCATTACACACCGAGACTTGAAGCTCGAGAATCTCTTGCTCGAGAACGCCGAGAATCCCGCTTCGATTCGATTGTGCGACTTTGGACTCAGTACCCGCTTCAAACGTGGCGAAAAGCTCGTGAAAACCATGGGCACGATTGACTACGTGGCGCCCGAAGTGCTGGACGGAGAGTATAATGAAAAGTGCGATCTCTGGAGTGTCGGGGTCATTTGTTTTGAGCTGCTCACGGGCGTCTCGCCGTTCCATGCAGCGAGTATTGATGCCACCATGGGCAACATTTATGACGGCGTGTTAATCTTTGAGAACAAGATTTGGTCAAAATTCTCGCCGAGCTCGATTCAGTTTATTAAGTCGCTCGTGAAGGAAAATGTCGACTTACGACTCTCCGCGGAGCAAGCGCTGGCGCATAAATGGCTCAACGAAGGCGAAATCGAGAGTATCGACGGCTCTACTGCCGCTCGTCTTGAGAGCAACAAACGCATGCTCTTGACCAATATGCTGCGGTTTAGTCAATGCCGACGAATGAAGCAAACGGCTTTGTTGTCCGTGGCTCTTGGTATTTCCGAGGATCACATGCACCAGGAAATGGCAGCTGAGGTCTTCCACTCGATGGACCGAACAAAGCACGGATCCTTGTCCCGTGATGAATTCTGTAGTGCTTTAATGGAGTCTGGTATTTCGCAGCAGGACGCGAGTGAACTCTTTGATCGTATCAATCAATCCAAAAGTGGAAGCATTAACTTTCTCGAGTTCATGGCGGCTGTGGTGGATCAGCGGGACATCGGACAAAACACCATTAAAGAGGCATTTAGTATCTTGGACGGCGAGAAGCAAGGTCGAATCTCCATTGTTGGTCTTCAGGATGTTTTTCGAAACTCGTTGGTGCCAGAGGAGGTCAAGGAGATAATTGCGTCGGTGGACAGCAAAGATGAAGGATATGTGGATTTCGAAGCGTTCCAGGGCCTTTTTGCTGGACCCGGGACGCCATTTTCGCCAGGTGCAGCGGCGAAAATGCCCAACACTGCAAATTTGCTCTATGATACTCCAAAGAAGTCTTCAGTGGAATCGCACAGTTTTAGCACTTGCGGCACCGAGAGTTCGTCCAGTCGATCAACGGCCACTTCGACTCCAAACTGGACGAGCTTTGAGTATGGAAAGACCGTTGAACTGGAGATGATCAAGGCCAAACTAGCCCAACGAAGCGACGTGAACATAGCGATAGAGAAGGCGTGTGCTCAATAATAAAATGTAACAAATTATTTTATTTTTATAAAAAATATTAGCTACCCTACATTTAGGACATTTTAACGTAAAATTAGTTCATTGTTAGCAATATTTTACCCAGTATGAGCGATTCTGACGATGACGACTTCTCTTTAAGCGACGAATCGTCGGACGATGAGCCATTTACAGCCGATGACGAGGACAATAGCAACGACGATGAAGTATTCGCTGCGAGCGATGTGTCCGATTTTGAAGAATTGGTGCCCAAAGCAAAGAAAGCGCGTGTGTCACCCAAGAAGAAATCAACCACACCAAAGTCGAGTTCAGTTTCAAAAGCAAATCCTGCGTCTGTAAAGAAAGCTGTTACCCCCAAGGCTGCAGATGCCAAGGTGAAAGCATCTGGAAAATCGCCAGCAGCTTCCAAAGTGAAAGCAGCTGGAAAATCACCAGCAGTTTCTACGCCAGCAAAGCCATTGACAGCGGACAATGCAGAGGCTGCGGTGCTCGACTACATGCGCAAGGTCGCATTGCGATTATTTGTCTCCGAGCAACTAACTGTCGGACTTACACTCACGTGTTGACTTGTTTTCGCTATAGACCAATCGACCGTATAGTCTGCTCAATGTGTTTGAAAATATGCATCGGGCTATCAACAAGCCGTCCCTCACAAAGCTTCTGGACAACCTCGTGTTAAAGTATGATATGATCTACTGTATGTCGTGTGTAGATAGTAATGCTATTTTTGTGGTATGAATGATATCGTTCACAGGAAAGAGTTAGTGAGCAAAACGTACGGAAAAGCCACAATTTACTACCTGAATCAGAATAATCTGCCCGTACCCTCAGAGGACGAAAGGATAGCCGTGGAGGAACAGATCAAAGCTGCTACAGAAGAGTGCACTGCGCTCGAGCAGGAATTGAAAAGCACAGAGGCAACATTAGCTGGTATCACTTCACAGATGTCGGACGCGGATTTAGATACAGCGTTGAAGCAAGCTAATGAGGAAGCGGCAACTTTGGAGATGAAAGTGGAGACACTGAATCAAGCAGGTCGAACTCCGATATCGCCAGGCGCAAAGAATGAACTGAAACGCAAGTTTACAAAATATCGCGTGAGTACTTTTTTGGGCAGTCCGCTATTTGGTGAACTCAATGTGGTGATTTTTTTGGTATGCAGGCTGCGTGGGTAGCACGGAAGCGCATTGCAATGGATGGAGTCAATCAAATCGCCGATGGAATGGAGAAGAAACCGAAAGCGGTTTTGGAATTGGTGGGATTGGAAACAGATGAAGAGGCAGGTATCAAGGAGCTACCGACTATTTAACGACTAATGCCACGTGGCGGTTCTAGAGACAGCATTAGCTGTGCTGCAGATGAATCAGTAGCCTTGACGTCGCGCTCTGCGCTCCGCGATTTCACGCTCGCGGCGGTCCTTTAAGCATTTTTTGTAGCGATCGAAAAAAGGTTGACACACGGACTTGTTGTCAGGATAATCTGGGACGGAAGAGTGAGATTTTGGATACAGTGTATGTATGACATGACGCACTGAGACAGCAGCTCTTACCGATAAGACAGTTAAGCGATTCGCGCTGCAACTTAGCGCACTCCTAGCCATAAAACAATCGATCATTTCTTCTGACAGCCTAGAGAGCTCGCAAATACGCACGTACAGCGTTGTCGAACTTGGTCGGTACCATTTTTTTAATTCCAAAAGTGACACAAATTGCCTAAAATATACTTCGAAGTAAAGATCATGAAATAGACGCTCTTATTGGCTAAAAGTAGTCCACATTTGACATAAAATTTGTCCGCTCGATACCATGGATGAGCGGACGATGGTGTATAGGGGTACTCGAGATTGTCCTTGTTGGAATTACAAGATGACTTTCGATGAAAATGAAATTCCAAGCTAACAAAACAGCGTGGACCACTACATACAAATTTTAGGTTATAAAGTACGGTTTAGAACTTAATAACTTAATAATACATATTATTATCCTTTTTACCTTACAACAACACAAGCAACTAATTCTAGTGGTAGTGCGGAGCGGAGCACCTCTACCAGTCGACAGGACTAAATTAGACACCAAGTGGAACAACAGGGTCGCACGCAATTTCTAACCGGATTGCAGGCACCGGGCGCTACATTGCTGGTGCCTGCTACTTTATACTAAAGTCTATTTTCCTACAGGTTATGAGCCCAAGGAACTACGGGCTCTAACCGCACTTTTTTCACACTACTGGAAGTAATTGTCTGTGGATTTCTATCTCGATACAATTTTACGTTTCGTTTGATTACTGGAGACTATCTCTTTTTTTCTCGTGTGGATTGTTTGGAATTACGACTACGAGTGAATTTTGATTATTAAGTTCTCGGTGTTTTGTTTTTAGAGATGGATGACGAAAAGGCCGAAAAGGCAGACACGAATATGGAGGTTATTTTGGAATACCTCAAACGCATGGACCGGCGCCTCGAAGCAGTGGAAGAGGCGCGGTCGCAGGGTTCGGCTCCCAGCACGCTAACAAGGGATCTGAGTACGCGAGTGCTTTTAGGGACACCCTGAAGAACCACGGGCCGTTCGGGATGAAAATGACCCTGAACGACCTCGGCGGTGAAGACGGTATTGGGCGCGGGGGTGGTCTAAGGGGCGGTGAAGAGGCTCCACCACCGATGCAGGCGCCGGGAATCAACATACCGGGAATGGCAGCCGGGGCAGGAGTGCCTGGAATGGCAGCCGGCATGGGTGCGCCTGGAAACTTAGGCGGTAACCCAGTGGTAAACACGAACGGGGTTAAAATGCTGTCAAAATTTCTCTGGAGTTGAAATTTACGCAGGCCTAGGGTCGGGTTTCAAGCAGTGGGCGTATCTTTTTATCGAAGCCGTGGAGATAGCAGAAATTGCCTCCGGTTTCGTATGGAACGACCGCTTGAAGGTCAACAAGTTGGGGGAGCACCTGGAAGGTGTTGCCCTCAAGTATTTCCAAGAAAACATTGGCACCTGGTGGCAAGCGTCACCGACCCTTTACTTTGTGCTAGAGCAAATGCTGAGTGCGTTCAAGGTGAACATCTCGCACTATCAGGCAGCACAGCTTTTCGCAGCGGAAAAGGACCCAAAAAGGTCCTGGACCGAACACGTTTTATACCTGGTTGCTTTGGCTCGTGAAAGCGATTCCAGTGAACGATTAATTGTGGAAAACACTGTAAAGTTCGCGGCCCCAAGGCTAAAAATTGCGCTGATGGTGCGGTACAATCCGCAGAGACAAGATTATCTACAACACGCCCAGGAATTGATATCCTGGGCGCAAGAACTGGATGATGACGCCTACAAGCTCAAGCGCCAGGGTTTTGGACGGTCCGCAGTGAATGCTGTAAATGAACAGGGCAGTAAACGTGTTTGCTATGGTTGTGGGCTTGAAGGGCACATTAAGCGAAATTGCCCGCAACAAGAGTCCAAGAAAGGTCACCACAAGAGTGAAAAACGCGGGCGGCAGGGCCCCAAGGATTCCGAAAGACGTTTTGTGTTATCCACGAGCGAGAGCGCGGAAGAAGGCGCTGATAAAGAAGTTTTTAATGAAAATCTGTGGATTGTGGATAGTGGGGCAAGTCGCTACTTAATATCGGACGAAAGCCTTCTGGAAGACGCGCGTGAATGCGGTCAGAGTGACGCGTTAACTCTTCCAGACGGTGGGTTACTGCAGGTGACCAAGGTTGGCCAAGTTACATTGCGTACAAGCGATGTCACTGGACGAAGCGCCAAGATTACGCTTACGGAGGTCTTCTTTGCGCCGAAATTGGCGAAGAACCTCATATCTTTGGGTTGTTTGCGCAAAAAAGGATGTATTTTGAGAGATAACGGAAAAAAATGGAATTATCTTTTCGAAACCAAGTCTTGTTTGATGTTGAAGTTTATGGTTCTGTTTTTGTGGCTTATCTACGCGCAGACAGACCACTAAATTGCGCTAAAACGTTTTCAAACATGGTTATGAACGTAGCCCAAAGTAATGTAGGGGATGAAGTGCAAGAAGGCACCCTACATCACTTCCATGCGCGGCTCGGGCATATTTCTTACGACGCAGTTGAAAAATTGGCCCGAGACCCGAGGTCAGGCATCAGAATTACGGACCACTCACGTCCTAATTGCCTGACCTGCGCAGAGGGCAAGTGATACAAAACGAAGCAGCCAAAACAAGATTCCGGAAAGCACGCACCGATTGATCGCGTGGGTGGGGTGATATGCAGCGACTTAAAAGGCCCAATAACCCCACGCGATCGGCGTGGGAACAGATTTCTCGTAGTGTTTGTGGATCACTACAGCAATTACGTGCGCGTTTTTGCGGCACGGACGAAAGATCGTGCCGCAAAAATGTTTGAACATTTTTTATGCTGGTTCGAACGAGAATTTGACAGCCGCATCCATGTTCTACGTACTGACGGCGGAGGAGAATACCGCACAGTTGATTTATTTTGCAAGCAGACGGGTGTGCGGCGTCAGATTACTGAGGCAGGCACACCGGCGTCAAACGGCAAGGCCGAACGGATGAACCGGTCCATTTTTAACATGGTCCAGTGCATGATTTTTGGGTCGGGTGTGCCCTTAATTTTCTGGACGGAGGCGGCGGGGTATGCCACGTACATACTCAACCGTAGTCCGACCAGAGCAAACCCTGGAAGGGCACCCCCGATCCAAATGCTCACGAAAAAACCAACAAACATTGGAGATATCATGGTTTTTGGATCCCCGTGCATGGTATACAGGGATTCACGGTCGAAATCGCTTGTGAAACACGCCGAAAGAGGCCTGATTTTGGGGAAGAGCGACGAAACGAAGGGGTACAAAGTCTTGCTACTGAAAGATCGGGTCGTAACGACCACAAGACACGTCACCCAAATTGAAACCCTGAGCGACACCGCGAACAAGCAAATCGCGAAGTTGTTGAGTGACCCCGAGGAAGGGGCACCCGTATGTGAAGCGCGTGCGAAAATCGCAGAAACCAAAGAAGACGGGTCCACCGGGCGCGCCAAGGAGCGGAAACAGGCTGAGACGCGCAAATCAGGACGCAAGAAAAAGGCGACACCGAAGGCAGCGGCGCTTGAAAAATTAAAACAGAAGGGGAAAGCAAAAAGGAAGTCCCAGGACCGGGTAGGCACTTCGGAAGGAGACAATACCGAAGGTGCCCCGGCAGAACAGGAACCGGGTGAAGTGACCCCGGCAGTCCCAAGTGATCAGGGAGATAATCTCCTATGTGCGTTTGCGGTTGTAGAGTCGGGTGCAGGTGAAAGCCGTGCAGCGGCGTCTGAACCCGACCTTACGAGCTATTTCGAGGCCCATAAGGGCAAATTATCTCGTGAATGGAAAGAAGCGGAAGATGCAGAGTTACGGTCTTTGGAGGAGCTAGGGACTTGGAGAATTGTTCGAAAGAGGGACGATAAGAAGCCCTTGCCCACAAAGTGGGTATACAAGACTAAGATGAAGGCTGATGGGACTGTTGAGTGCCGAAAGGCTCGGCTCGTAGCCCGGGGCGATCGTCAAATTTTCGGCGAAGACTACTTCTTTACCTTTTCAACCGTGATGGATCTGAATAATGTAAAGATGATTTTGGTTATGGCGATCATCTGGAAGGTGCCTGCACGGCACGGCGATGTGCCTAGCGCCTATCCGAAAGCGTCTACCGAAGAAGATTATGAGATACATCTAAAGGTGCCTAAGGGAATGGAGATACCGAAGGAAAAGCTCGAAGAGTTAGGTGCGAAGACTGAAAACGATGTGGTATTGAAGTTGGAAAAGAATCTTTACGGATTAAAACAGGCGGGGCGTCTCTGGTACGAATTACTAAGAGACACCCTTGTGGAATTAAAGTTTATGCAGTGTCTCACTGACACTTGCATTTTTGTTCGAAGTGATGACAGTGGTTCGGTCCTAGTGGGAGTCTATGTCGACGACCTACTAGTGACCGCCACTGATGAAAGATTGGTCGAAAATTTCTTTGTGGAAATGGCAGTTCTGGAACTGAAAGACCTTGGAAAGGTCGAAAATTTTTTGGGCATGCGGATCGGAGGAGATCCGGAGAGTGGATATTGGATTGACCAAGAAATCACGATTGACGAAATGTTGGACAAGCACGGACTAAAGGACGCGAACATCGTGAGAACCCCGGTTATGGAAGAAGAAATTTCTGAAAATTTGGACTCACGTTTGACGGCGATTAAAGATGGAAAAAATCCCACGATCAGGGAGTTCCAATCGTTGGTCGGCAGTCTATTATGGATCTCACGGTGCTCGCGTCCGGACATTGCATTTGCGGTGCACAAGGTGACCAGAAGGACACATGCACCGACGTTTTTTGATTTCAAGATGGCGAAGCGAGTCGCGAGGTACCTTAAGGGTACAAAGACTCTAAAGCTGAAATTGAAACATGATGATGGCGAAGCTATGCCTGTGCGCATAGTTAGCTACAGTGACGCGGATTTTGCGGCTGACAAGGTCGACCGCAAGAGCATCAGCGCAAGTGTAATTTACGTGAATGGCATTGTGGCGGGGTGGAGCTGCAAGAAACAAGGTGCAGTCGCGCTATCGACAGCCGAGGCAGAATTCGTGGCTGCCGCTGTCGGTGGGAAGCAAGCGCTGGGCATAAGATAATTGCTTGGTGAGATTGGCATAAATTCACGGGCGCCGATTGTCTTGAAGATAGACAATCAGGCTGCCATCAAACAACTGTTGAACGAAGCGAGTGCTGCGAGCACAAAACACGTCGACGTGAAGTTGAAGTTCGTGAAAGATTACACGAGGAAGTGCAAGATGAGGCCGGAGCACGTATCGAGTGCTGACATGGTGGCTGATCTTTTGACGAAGACGTTGAGCGCTGCAAGGATTGGAGAGCTACGTAACCAGATTGGATTGATTTAAGTTTTCCTTTATTGATTCTTATCGGTTGTGGTCGGAACTAGCTGGCATCACTAAGCTGGACGGTATGGAGTGAAGTTACGTACCTGTGTTGATGTGGAAAACTGCATGTGGTTGCATGGAGGTCCCGGAGTTTTGGAAGGAGTGTTGGAATTACAAGATGACTTTCGATGAAAATGAAATTCCAAGCTAACAAAACAGCGTGGACCACTACATACAAATTTTAGGTTATAAAGTACGGTTCAGAACTTAATAACTTAATAATACATTTTATTATCCTTTTTACCTTACAACACCACAAGCAACTAATTCTGGTGGTAGTGCGGAGCGGAGCGCCTCTACCAGTCGACAGGACTAAATTAGACACCAAGTGGAACAACAGGGTCGCACGCAATTTCTAACCGGATTGCAGGCACCGGGCGCTACATTGCTGGTGCCTGCTACTTCATACTAAAGTCTACTTTCCTACAGTCCTTCCAAGATTTCGAAGAAGAAGACCGGTGAGAAGAAGAGCAAGACGATAACCACGGCGGAGTTTATGCATTCATGGTCGGTGCACGGAGGGGAAGGATCTAGTGAGCTTGTAGAAACAACGCATCGGATCCGCACTTCCTTCCTATCAATGCCGCCAAGCTGATACAGTCGTTGATCGGATTGAGTGACAAGCAGCGCCAAATTTTTGAAAAGAACTTGAACTAGCTGATGCAGATCCTCTTCTGGTCATTCGCCTCAATCCGAATTGGCAAGGTCAGGCTGCTGTTGAAACAGTTTGTGACGCGATAGCAACATTTGGAATGGTGAACAAGGTACGTCGAGATAGCGGAGGAGGTTGCCACGGATGGGTTTTTCACTTCGATAATTATCTAGATCTTAAGACTGCAATCAAAGTAGCTTACCGTGGAGCATTCGCATTCTCACCAGATGCGATCACTAATGCTGTAGCTGTTTCCGGTGCCGCTGCCAGAGCAAATCTCCGCACAGAACCTTTGGCATATGCAGTCGTTATCAACAAGATCGCTGTTCGCCAAGATGATGCAGGAAAATTCGATTTTTTCTACTTGTAGTGTTGATTTTATGATAACGTAATATGGTGCCAAAAAATGGGTATTTAAGCTTTTTGGCCATCATTTTGCATCCAGACCCTTTGACATGCATTTTACGGTAACGTATTTCAGCAGTTTATGGCCGGAAATTGGGTACCTTAGCTTTTTGATCATAACTTTTCACCAACAGCACATTTTGACCCGCTGTTTTCACCCCTTAAAATCTATTTTAACCAGTAGTCATATGCGATAACGCTGTCCTTATCCAATCACAATTGAGGTCACACGGATAGAGGAAAGCGAGCATTTAGATTCGTACTTATAGAGATTATGGCCGATTTTTTAAGCTGCAAAAAGTATATGTGAAGAGAAAGTTCAGGTACACACATAATTTTGAATTGGCATGGTATTGACGGCCATAATCTGCTGCGAAAAAAAACTGACCAATCATTCAACAGTTATCTGAAATTATGACACCTAATTGGATAGTCGGCTTATTACCGGTCATAATCTGGTGTCGGCCATAAACTGCTGAATTACGTTAACGTTACTTGTAATTGGAGGATTCGGTCGTCAGCCCTTGTCGTCAAAACTTTACATACCGGTATCGGTTTTAAGAAACTTTTTCCACTGCTCTACCGGTATCCGTTTTATAGCAGTTTTGTTCAAATCAATAAAAACTGATCGATCTATTGTTTTTGCATACAGGTAGCGTAACGTATCCTAGTAACTTCCTGCTCGAGCCCATGGCTTAACAGTTCGAGCCGCTCCTCCTCAATTTCATTTTTAAACTTGCTCTCCCAGCTGTACACCCAAAGCTATTCATTATCGTTTAAAATGAAGTTTTTTTCCACCTTCATTACTTTCGTTGGTTTCGAAATTGGACTGCACGGGTTAGCAGCACAAACTTTCACAATCACGGCCGAAGATTGTTCGTCCTGTGCTGTTGGCACGTATTGCACGAACTCTAGACCAGAGTGTCATGGTCCACCGAGAACTGGGGCGTGCTTTAACACCACCATTAGCGAATACCAAAGAGGTTGTGCAAAAGGCTTCGACTGTTTCGACAATATGTGCGAATGTGTGATTGAAGACACAGTTGGCATAGTGTCGCCCCCCCTTCTGCCAGCAACTGTACCTATACATGTCCCAACGGTTGCATCAGCACGAAATTTACACTTTCCTTGTCCAAGTGGAACGTACCGGGAAGTCGGTTCGACTGCGTGTCGGGGTCCTAAGTACGCAGGCGAGTGTTTCAACTCTGCTATAGCCAAATTTCAAAACGGTTGCGACCCTGGTTTCATGTGCATGAACCACAAGTGCTCCGTGATTCCACCGGCAACCTTTTCGCCCTCGGTATGCTACGTGAAATGCACAAAGTCGAACCAGTACTGCGAAAATGGCACCAACTTTTGCCGCGGACCCCGTTATCAAACCGAATGCTTTAACATTGCAACAGGACGCTATCAAAACGGGTGTGGGGCAGGCTACGTCTGTGCCCACAATAAGTGCATCCGAGCTTGAATGATTGTCACCTAAGTACGGTTTACATAAAATCAAAATATAACCTGATTTCGTTTCAACCAATTGGCAAACGCTAATTTGCTTTTACGTCATCATTTATCTTTTATCCGATACGGTATTATCCACCTCGCGAAGACATGTTCGACGGGAGTTTCAAGTCCTCGCGCAAGGTGAATCTCAGTGGTCGTAAGACACCGACGACGGGATACAGTGCACGCTTAGCTTCTTTATCAAGCTCGAAAGGTCACAAACATGTTTCCTCAGGTTCGAAAGAAGCGCTCATGCTGCAGAATCGATTAGCTCGCGAAGAACGACATGCTCTCAAGGCACGGACAGAGGCGAGTATAAAAATCCAAGCCCGGTACCGTCAATTTCAGACGGCAAAACACGCCAAAGCTGCTGTATTTCATGAACTGGAGCAGCAATTGACTCAAGTTGTTTTGACTCAAGATATTCAGAACAAGGCGTTACCCATTCAACAATTGCAATTGTTTTTACGGCACTTTGTGTTTGCCACGTCATGGCCAAAGTGGGATAAACGTAACCTCACGACCGACAGGATACGCAAAGTACAGGATTATCTCGTCTTTTTGCTGCTTATCAGCAGTTTAAGGGGTTCCATTGAGACTGGTACGAATATCTTGAACGCACCCAAGACTGCCGTTTGGGTCTATCAAATGACAAAAGTGAGCGAAATGTCATTGTATACGTTAGTCCAAGAAGAGCTTGGCACGGCGGGGGATAACCCCTCGATTGTCATGAATCCGTATTTCTTATTCTTAGATACAATCACAAAGGACTCGCATTATGGGACACAAGACGACGAGAAAAAAGCACTTTTTTCTCTCCTCTATTACCTCGGTATTTCGACTCAATACAGCGTTTTTGATGCCCTAAGTGCGTGTATTGTTCACCAAGTGGACGAAATGGGCTCGCGAGTGACCAATTATCAATTACGTCAATTAATTGTCCGCCTCGCAGCCGAGACACTGCAATTATTGCGATGGAATCTCGAGCCAAGCTATCCCATGGACAAATTGCGTCTTCAATTTGGAACAATAATATTATTGTCCCCCACATCCATCACGTCGCCCATTACCCACAATATCACGTCACGAGCGTTCGCCACCGAGCACGTGGCCTTCTGGACCTCCATCCTCCACTCTATCCAGGCCAGTTCGCTCATCTCGAGTCTTTCCTGGTCTCAAATTGCGATTTTCGTGGGCAATGTGATCGATTTGACCATTTATTGTGCGTTTCCTGCTCCACTCGTGGCTCTTGTCCCGTTCCTCTTGTCCCCAATAATTGCACCGTCCCATCTCCAATGGGCTTTCCCGGCGCCAGAAGAGTCCAATACGGTACTCGACGACGAGATGGACACGACACAAAAGTTGCCCCTCCCGTTCCTTCCCATTATTGCTGCTTGTCCCGACGAAAGTCACGCCCTGGGCCAATTTGAGTGTCGTGTCCGGATTCAATGGCAAAAGCTTTGTTACTCGACTTTTGGCTCGAAATGTCTCGATCTTGTGCTCCAAGCAGACAATAAATTGGCATTTGGTCACTTGTGTCATCTCTTGACGCTTGTTGTGCTCTCAACTGGCCACGCTCATGTCTTGACCGTTGCCGCTACGTTTGCCAACCCTCCCGCGCCATTATTTGCTCTTTTAAGTACCCTCACGGTCGAACAAGACGCTTGCAACTTGATTCAGCGCTTATGGCACCAACTCGAAAGCGTCACGTCGTCTCTTTTGGCTGGCAAAGCCTCCTCAAACAACGAGCACGAATGGAACCTGCTGCTGCTCTTGAATGTCATGTATAGTCACGTGCTCTTGGGTCTCGACGATGAAACGTTCTATACTCGTGAATGGCCATTGGAACTCGCTCACGTCACTGCTTTTGTCACGTTTCTCAAGCAGTGGATCTACGAAAAGTGCTGGAAACCAAGCACGACACAATATACGCCCATCCATGAGCTGCTTCGACTTGCTACGGTCGTGACCTCGGTCAAACTCTTTAATCAATTGTACGATCGTGATTGTCGACGTCGCTTTCTGCCCGACCACGCGTGGCTGTGGCCTTCGATGCCTCCTTTAAAAGAGCTCGTTGACTTGCATGTGATGCAAGAGGAGGACGCGACAGAAGTTAACGCCATCCAAGCGATTGCCACGCTAGTGACCCCAAATTCGACGCTCTCGTCGTCAACTCGAGTCGCATTGATTCTCCAGACGCTTCCCCAAGTGTTTGCGTTTCTCGATCGCGTCGAGCTCTTTCAGAAATTACTCGAAGCTGACAAGACACAATTAACGCCCCTTCGGGCTGAATTTGCCCGCGCGTTGCACGTCCAAATCCAACGTGACGCCATTGTGGACGATAGTTTTGCTTTTTTTCAACATGTTTGTGCGACCCAAGCCCCGAGTGCGTTGAAAGCGCGGGTTAAAGTCACGTTTATCAATGAACAAGGGCTGGAAGAAGCTGGGATTGACGGCGGTGGCGTGTTTAAAGAATATATGGATACTTTAACGAAACAAGCGTTTTCGCCGGCCTCGGGGTTTTTCATTGAAACGTTGACGTCGCATCGGTTGTGTCCGAATCCAAGTGCCCGGTATCTTGTTGATACGCCCCAGGACGCCATGGATCGGTATCGTTTCCTTGGTCGCGTCTTGGCCAAAGCCGTGTATGAAAACATTCTCGTGGAGCCCCAATTTGCCGCGTTTTTTCTCAAGAAACTCTTGGGCAAGTTTAATTATATTGACGACTTGCCGTCGTTGGATCCCGAATTGTATACGTCGTTAATGCGCTTGAAACAATATGATGGGGATATGGAAGACTTGGCGTTGACGTTTAGTGTGGATGAAAACGAGTGTGGAAGGATTGTGTCGCGGCCACTGGTCCCAAATGGGGCGCAATCGAGTGTCACGAAAGCGAATCGGATTCGGTATATCCATTTATTGGCCCATTACAAACTCAATGTCCAAGCTGCGGTTGAAAGTCGGGCCTTTGTCCAAGGGTTTCGGGACTTGATCCCGGCGTCGTGGCTTGAAATGTTTGCACCAACGGAATTGCAACTTTTGATTGGAGGAAGGGCGACCATTATTGATATTGAAGAATGGGAACGCGCGACGGAATATGGTGGCGGCTACCATCCATCGCAAGATGTGATTCAATGGTTTTGGGACATTGTCCGCCATGAATTGACACTGGAAGATCGTGCCGCGTTATTGAAATTCATCACGAGCTGTTCCCGCCCCCCGTTATTGGGCTTTGCGACGCTCGTGCCCCATATTTGTATCCATCAAGTCCGCGTCGACGATGATGAACGATTGCCATCGAGTTCCACGTGTATGAATCTACTCAAGTTACCCGCGTATTCGACAAAAGACGCACTACGCACGAAATTACTCTATGCCATTCGCGCGAACGCCGGCTTTGATCTGTCTTAACAATGCAATACTATTGCAATAAAATCAATATTATGTTGCAATAATACCAATACTATTGCAATAGAGCCAAGATTAGTTTAAAATAGAGCAATTTTACTTATACAATTTGTATAGTTGTAATATTTGTATAATACAATATATTGCAATAAGATCAATATTATTGCAATAGAACATTACTATACTACATGTATTGCAATTTTACCAATATTATTGCAACACAATAACAATACCTACTATTGCAATACGACACTACGTCCGTCTCGCGATTGGTCCAAAACTTGGCTTTAAGCACATATCCACCACCTCCCCTCTCCATCCTCATGTACAGTGGATCGCAGGTCCTGGCGCTAAGTCTCGCCGTCGGTCTTTGTGGCCTTGCCGTTCTGTATGCCGATTACTTTGCGCAGTTGTTTCCCACCCGTTCGACGCTCTTGAGTGTCGCCGAGCAGCAGCAAATGCTCGCGTCGTTAGTCTTTCATTCGTCCAACAAACCAAGTGACGAAACAAACCGGGCGCCCCCGCGTCTGGCCTTTTGTTGTAGTGTGGATCTCGATGTCGCCGTGTCAGCCGTCGATCTCATGGAAAAGATTGACCTCCTGGCGCAAGAAACGGATCCCACGCATCCTCAGACCTTATTGACCAAACGCCATCATGAACGCATTGGCTCGTTAAGTGAATTGCAAGAAAGTTTTGCCTTTTATTTCGCTTCCGGAGCTGCCGCAGAACAAAGTATGCGCTCGTCGCAAGCATTTCAAGACGTTGTCGCCTTGGCCACGGCGTTACCCAATGTCCATACAAAAGTCGGAGGAAATGCCGCGACCATGGCAGAACGAGCCGCCGCGGAAGGGTGTCAGGTGCTTTTAGGGGCTGCGATTGGCCATAAAATGAAACCCTATTATACCAATACCAATATTGAAATTGTAGGGACATTACAAGACGGACAAGCAGAAGATGTGCATCTCGTGTTGGAATATGCCCAAGGCGACGTCTTTCGGGGCTATACGTCACCACGAGCGAATCGCTATTACTTGAATCATGATGTCCATAATGCGCAATTGTCGGTTTTAGAGACATTTGAAGCCGCGATCGAGACATTTAAGCCAGAACTTGTGGTTTTTGGCGGATTACAGCTGATGGAAGTGGAAAAGAATCTGGAAAAACGGTTGCAACGACTCGAGGCCTTGTCCAACGTGTTGCAACATTTGTTTCTCGATCGGATTCCAAGTCATTATGAATTTGCCGCTGTATCGGACTTGCGTCTCTTTGACGATACGATTCGCCTCGTCTTGCCTTGGGTCCAATCGATTGGATTGAATGAACAGGAACTCTATATTCTCCATCAGTATCTCGTCACGGGGGACCAAGGGACAGCCACAACGTCTCGCCCGACGATTGCCGACATCAGTGCCCAGCTTCATGACATTATTCAACTTGCATCCAAAGCCAAAGAAACGTTTCAAGCGAAGAAAGAGAAGAATGAAAAGAAAGAGGAGAAAGAGATGATGGCATTGGCTCAACTTTCTCGGATTCATTTCCATACATTGCAATTTCATATTGTGTGTCAAAAAGATGGCAGTTTATGGGAAGACCCGACGACAGCGTTGATTCAAAGCGCCCTTATGAGCTCGAAAGTTGCGTGTGGAAACTCAGTGGAGACGAACGAGATGCGCCCAAGTGGTGAAATGACAGTTGACCCGGAACGGATTGAGATGTTGCTCGCTCGGCAGCAACTGTTGAGTGCGCGGCAAGGGCTCCATGTGGACTTGGACCCGTTTTCTCCAATTGTCACGTGGCACGAAGCAGACTTTACCTGTTATCTGGTCCCCATGCTCGCGTGCAAGAAACCTGATCATACGGCGGGATTAGGAGACAATATTTCCGGGACAGGGGTCGCCTATCATCGTCTGCAAAAAAATACCAAAAAGTAAAAAAAAGAAATCAAATACGGTACACTCAACGAGTTTAGTCATGCTCCTTCTTCTCTCTCTCTCTCTAACTACCCGAGTCTCTAAACCCCTATGTCGTCGTGTTGTTGGTTATGCGGGAACTGGCGCCTACTTTGGCCGTCATGTGAGTAAACCACGGCTGGATGTTGGTCTCCTGCATGATATCGTTGTACGTTTCGAGTCCGTGCATGGCACGCAAGACACCAAAGACGGAGAGATCCGCCAGATTTGGTTCCTCGCCGCCCAGAAACACGCGCTTTGGACCAATTGCCTCCACCCAACTGTTTAGGGCCGAATAAAGCGCTTGGCGTTCGTCATCAATTCCGTATTTTTTCTTCGATCGCTTGGCAATGAAATACATAATTATCGCACCCGTATATTTCATCATCCAACGTTCAAAAGGGGTAAACTTTCCCTCTGTTAAGCAATACTTGAACGCGTCGAGGGCTTCAGGCATTGTACGGTAAATATTTGGGGGCGTCAAGACAATCAGGTGCTGATCAACCCATTGGCGCCACTTTTCTTCTTCTTGTCGAGCATCTTCCGTCGGTTCTTTCATGCTCTCTGGAGTCATTCCAAGCTCTCGTAAGCGTGATATGATACGAGACGAATCCACTACCACTTCGTCATTAATACGAACTACGGGGACTTTACGGTACTCGGTAAACACCTTAATCTCTCTCTTTGTCAAAGGATTCACTTCTACAACATGGTACGGAATCTTTAAATAATCCAATACAGCCTTCACTTTACAGCAATACGGACAGGGTTCGTATTGGTACAGGACCACCTTGGGCCCCACTTGCTTGCCATTAGCTGTTGAAGTCGATGCCGAGCAGAAAGCACAGGCGAAACTGGTACTGATGGCAGCTACAGCCGCTTTCTGGAGAAGTGGAGACGTAGAGACAGCGGCAAGTGGATGAACACGTGTCGAATGGCAGGAAGAGCCATTGCGGAAGAAGGAGTAAGATACTGATGGAAGAGAGCGAAAGCCACGGCGTAGCAGCATTATTCAATTTGTAATAATGGAAGGTGGAGAGTGTTTGTAGTCTACCTAGCCCCTCTCTAAGGATAGGGGTTTCTATCCTAATACTTTAAGTAAAGGGAATTTCTAAAAGTAACAAGGAATGAAGGTCGTGTATTTCATTTACGTCGACTACAGTAGTTTCACTTTACGAAAACAACTTTGCCTGCTCACCGAGCGAACTTAAGCTGTAGAAATCAAACCGGGCTCCAGTGTCATACTTATCACTGATGGCAAGTTTGACACAGCGTTCGGACGATTGCGCCGTTGGAGCGAGGGTTCCTTGCGCTTTCATTTCTTCGAAAGCGTGACGAAGTTCTGGGTCGACTGAATCGGACTCACGAATCGTCTTTTGCATGTCCGTATCCATAGGTCCAGGCGAGTACTGCAATACACGCACTTTGCCAAGTTCCGCCTGTTCTTTCGCAATCACTCCGTGATGCATCTCACGTGCGGCTTTACCGGTGCAATACATTGTATGCGTTCGAAATGGTCTCATGCCATACAATGACGTAATGTTGACAATCACCAGCTGCGTCTTTCGACTGGCAGAAGCGCCCGTGGAAGCCAAGACTTCGTCTCTCGAGGCGCCATAGAGATCCAAGAAGCGCTTATTGAGCCACATGACTGACGTTAAATTGAGCTCCCAGTACTTGGCCATCTCGCTTGGAGACAAGATACATTCCTGTACAATGCCAATCTGTCCCAACGACCCGGCATTATGCACAAGGAACACACGTGCGTAGCTTTGGGCTGTCAATTCTGCCACCATTTCATCCACTTTTGTCGTATAGTCGGTGGAGTCACTCAAATCAACGGATTGTACGAAACAACGCAGTTCGCCCGACGCCTGTACGCTGGTCCATTCGGCGCGTGCCAACCGCTCTGTTTCCTTCAGCTCGTGTTCATTACGAGCCCATAGGTGCTAAATAATTTTATGAGTAAAAAGAGTTGGGTACAAAACTTTAATGAAAGACTTAACGTACTAAATCAACATCTTGGCTTTTTAATTGACGCACAAAGTCCAACGTAAGACAACGTCCAAAGCCTCTCGACGCTCCCGTAATCACCACGGCACTTTTCATTGATACTGTAAATGTTACATTGAGGGGGAGACAAAACATGGTAAAACCTCATCGAGGTTTTTAGGTGGCCTGGACGCATAAAAAAGCACAGGGCGGTAATCCACACTAATGTTACACTAAAAACGGAAGTTAATTCTATTTTTGGAAACATGACGCAGGGAAATGATCACCAGCAAGATTGCAATCTACCGACTGGAAATGGAAAGACTCTAACCGAGGGAAAGGCCTTGCGTCAACGATTTGGTCAAAATGAAGATAATCTGCTTCTAATGCAGGTAAAGATGGATGAGCCATATAAGGCACGGCACGGTGCTATAGGTGAAACATGGGACGGTGTGGCTGATCGGTTGAATGCGCATCCGGATTTTAATATGCGACCAATTAAAGGCACGACAGCGAAGGCGAGATTTGATACTCTAGTCACGCGTCATCGGCAATGGATAGAGAATGTTAAGGGTGTTGAGAATTTAAAGGATTTTGATAGTCCGTATCGAAAACTGTTAACGGAAGTAGTCAACAATATGGATCATGGGGCCCGGGGTATTATTAAAGTCAGTCAAGAAGAAAGTCAAGCTAAAGATCATGAAGAGGAGCAAAGTGAAGTTGAAGCTACAGACACATGCACGACCACTCGCCTCGGTAAACGTCGAGCAAGCTCAAGTTTAGATACTTTTGATGCCCCGTTGCTTTCGAGACCAGTAATTCCAGTCTTGCCACGTCCTGCTAGCACCGATCAGACACAGATACAATCTTCTCCTTCTGCGTCTGAAAACACTCAACAGGAAAGTGAAGTAGCTCAAGAGCAGGCGTTACCAGTAAGCGGAGATTTGGCGACTGTACAACAAGCAATGGCAGAGTTGTTGAAAATGCAGCATGATATTGCCAAGAGGTCCACTGAAAATCGAAGTGTCGTCGAACTGGAAAAAATGATCGAGGCGAGAATTCGAGAAGAGGAAGAAAAAACAAAACAACGCGGTCTTCAACTTCAAATTGAGATCGAACGCACGAAACGACGACAACTGGAACTAGATTTTGAGAGAGAAGAACGCAAGAAAGACCGGGAGGAACAAGCCAAATTAGTTGTACGACTGCTCGAGCGCCTTGGATCGTAGAACAACCGAATGCAGGAGTGCTCGGAATGGTCAAGGGTAGGAACAATTCGTAGCTACGTTATTAAAGACCAAAGACTAACCTTGAAATTCGTTTCTAAACAAGCTTGTCTCGTTTAGAAACGATGGTGGAAAATCAAAGAATGGTTGTCGATGATAGCTGCACATCGACCAGCAGCTACTCATAGCGCCCGCGACCACCCTTACATTAGCACTCTACTGTACCGTACATGTACATGTACAGTACATGTATGTATACGCCTATACAGCTTCTCGAGTCCGACTTTGTTACACCAGATCTGGTACATTGTGCCATCTTGAGAGGAATTGAAATGAAAGTGATCCATATGTTTACCTCCGACTACATGTATCGATAATTATTGCTACTGGTAACATTTGTATAGCGCATACACCTTGCACAAATAACGCTTCAGCTTTCAAGTGCACGCCTTTACAATTGTTGTCATCAAAAAAAAGTAATACGACTCAATGATCGATAACGAGCGGAGCTAAAAGAGCTAAATCGCGGTGCGATATCCAGAGCAGGCGTCGCTTGTAAACTGGGTAAAAAGGTGTAACGAATAGGGTAAGTTGAAAAACGCGATGATTACGCAAGTAGCAGAATGATGAAGTAGCAGGCGAGATAATATGTCGGTGGAAGGCTGGAGGGTGGTGTATGGATCGTGGAAAGCAAAATTTATGAAAGTCGAAGCTTGACTTCTTTTCAAAAACTGTCAATTTTTCCATAGCTATAACTTGACTTTACATATCGCCAATGCTTTATCTTGTGTACCACTGGTCAGCAAGCAAAAACTGTCCGCTTTTTCTTTTGAGCTGCTCACGCCTCCCACATCATGAATAACCTTGGTTACATACCGGTATTGACTGGCATAGTGTATCATATATGGGGTACAAAGCCACTCCATGACTGCAATTGCTCTGAGAGATGATATCTAGAGAAACTGACCTTATACAGGGTGGTGTAAGCCATGTCAAGCGCGGTGCTGTAAGTGCCTCATTTCATTACACCGACTCTCTCCGACTTTAGATTTTCGTCCACGGTGGGACTCGAACCCGCAATCTCCCGGTCCCGGGGGCAGGGCCTTAACCACTGCACGAACCGAGGTCGGTTGCTCTATGAGAGAATCAAGAGTCCAGCTTCGTCAAACCAGTAGTAAGTGCAACGACGGATTCGATTTCAAGGTTTGACATTCCCTGCTGTGAGCTCTCGTGGCTCATCTGCAGGTAATATGTATGGGCAAATGGCTGCCTCATTTTAGAGTTGCAAGAAGTCCTGAATTTATAGAACCTACCCAATCAATACAGGGAGGTGAAGCTCGGTCTCGTTCATTACCCTATTGGTATCCGACTTTGGATTTTCGTCCACAGAGGGACTCGAACACGCAATCTCCGATGGCCTAGACCACTTAAACAGAGAGTTGAGGCATGATATCCTCATTTGTAGCAACCTGACCCAAGTATTTTGGGAGAATAAGTTTTGCTAGTTGTACTCGTCTTTCGAATTTGCTGAAAATCTTTCTTTTACCATAGGGGGTTTCAGACATCCGATTTTTCAAGCAGAAATTGGTTAAAAGATCGAACTTCAGTGCTCTGGATTCTGTCACGGACAAAAATGGGAATTGATCTCTCACCAAATTTCTGTCCCCTGTGTATTTACATTTATTTCTCTAAGTACGATTTGCATACTCTAAAGTATAGACGACGATATCTTAAAGGCGACGCTCCTATATTTGAAGCAGTTTTAAGGCATTTGAGATTTTCATGTGTTACACACTAGAAGGATTGTCAAAAATTGAGATGCCCGATCGACCAAATAGTGTCGTGGCGTGACGACACAATGGAAAGCAAGCAGTAAACTTGAGGTCTGATGACAAGACAGCGTAAAGCCTGAGCTATACGTCTTGCTACTAATGCTAGGCTTCACCAAATGCAACGGGTTTCTTCGAAGATATTTGAAAAACATCAGAGCTCTATGTTCTCAGGTCATTGTGTTACTACCTACGTGATGTTTACTTGTTAGCCATGACTTGGCTGCCCTAACTAGAGCTCATTCTCGTGGGCCCAGAGCTTAAATGTACGATCAAAGCCGCAGGACACAATATACTTCTCGTCTGGAGCAAAGTTAGCAGACATGACCTTGCCGTCATTTCCACGCAACGTTGTCATAAGTTTCCAGTCGCGCTTTCTCCACAACTTGAAGGATGAGTCGTATGACGCACTGAGCAACAACTATCTGGATCCAGGCGAAAAGTGAACGTCGCTTACCAAATTGCTGTGAGCTGGAAGCTTGTACGAGCACTTTTGCTGTTTCATGTCCCAGATACGAACGCTGCGATCGTCGCTACCTGATGCGATTTGAAGTTAACAGCAAAATCCATCGACAAAATCTGCTTCGAATGCCCCTGCAGCGCCAAGATGGCCTTGCCGGAGCGCAAGTCCCAAACCCGTCCATTACCATTCAAATCTCCAGCTGCTATGAGAGCGCCGTCCTTTTGAAATGTAATTGCGTATACTTCTTTGTAATGACCTTCCTGTAGGAGCAGTTCTTTAGCCGTGGCGACGTCTCATAGCCGCCATGTATGGTCGAAAGTGGTTGTCCCGACGTAGTCACCCAGCGGATGAAACGCAACTTTACCTAGCCGCGCTTTGTGACCTTGTAGTACAGCCAGAGGCTCGAATAAGAATCAGCAACCCTTCTTACCGTGCTGACATTAAATCACCAAACCAAAATTCAGACCCGATTTTCAAAATTAACCAAAAATATCTTATAGGCGACGCGCTTATAATTGAAGCAATTTTGTGTCCTGTACCCATCGTCAATAAGATATACTTTAAGTTAGAGTACAATACGTGCACCCACTGTGATAACCAATGCACCTCTCTAAAACGCTTGAATGTTATTTACAGGTTTTTTTAAATCCAGTCGCTCAGAAATTGCAGCCCAGAAATCGGTCTCTCGCGGTCGATTTCTTGCCTAATTTCTTGTTGAGAAATCAGTGAAAAAATCAGATGTCTGAAACCCCCTAATATGTCTCGTTTAGAAACAATTCCACACCAAAATTTGGTGAAAATCTTTTCAGCTAAGGTATACAGTATAGAAATGTACTTCGACGGGGATCACTCAGTGTAACGTTTTCTTCGATCCTGTGCTACAGCTGGTACAATGACCGAGCTTGAGGAAGTATAAAGTGTACTTTACCGTACTACTAGTACTTAGGAGAGTAATTTACTAGTACCGGTAACGTTACCTTATAGAAGCATTAGAAACCTTTCAAAGTCGGTAATCATCCTGTCCAATCATAGTAATCATCTTAGAAAGATATCAGATACTTGACAGGGGATCCAGAAATCCACCAGTATCTACGCATTTCGTGATTGGCATCATTCCCTTAGCATCTCCTGTCTCTCCTGATGCAGATATTTTCGACTCTCTCCGCTATCACCGTCGCTGCTGTGACCATGGCGCTTGTTCTTGCTAAACAAGAGGCGTATGTTAAACTCCGTGTTCATCAAAAATTCACCGTCATTCCCGTCGGCAACCAGTGCGCCTATGACAATTGTGTAGATCCGACCATGTACCCATGTGCCAAGAGTGTATGCTATCGTTTAAATCACACTTATGGCTTCTGCACTGACGACCCAAAATATACATCCACCCCACAAGACTTGAACGACCCCAAGCTAAAGTGCCCAACCCCCAACCCATACGATTCGTAATCTCGGCACCCTGAAACTTTGTGAATATATCAAATAACACTCTTATTACTGTACAAAGTTTCGTTATGGTATGAATTAACTAAAAACAATAACGTTAGTATCCGAAAAAAGTGTTTTTTTTTCTCCTTACACTTGTTCCTCGTCGTCTTCCAGGGCATACTCTTCCATCCCTTCTCCATCCTGTTCGAGCTGGCGATAGCGTCGTTTGGCTTCTTGATGTGCTAAACACGAAGCGAACGGTTTCCGCACGCAACTGAGCGTGTAGGTCGCCAAGAATCCAAGCTGTGAATACCATTGCGTCATCCAAGTGCTCGTTTGCAGCTGCCAGGCTGTGAATTCCTCCTTGAACGTCTGGGTCGGGTCCTTTGCACCATCAGCTCCAGACTCCGACACGATAAGGCCACTACTGAGCACAGCTCCTCCTCGTTTATTATTGTCTTCTTTCTTTGGTAACATCGAAGGCAAATCAATCGTCGATGGACGTAACAAATGCGAACCAAAGAGCTTGGACGCTCGACCAGTAAACACGATACGCGACGGCGCTTCTTTTTCCGTTTTTAGAGGATTCTCAAGACGTGATAATGTACGATAAAGGGGCTGGATCACAGGTTCGCGGACGTTTGGACTTGAATCAGACAATGGAAGATACACGACATTAAGATTCGCTTCCATCTCGGACACAACCTGTTCAGGCTTGACGCGCATGAGTGGCTCCAATTCGGTCGCTAATACTTGCAACCACATGCGCTTTTCGTGAGCATTGTACACGGAGCCAATTGCCGACAAGATGGCGCCGTTTCGGACGTAAAAAAGCACTTTTCCAGCACTCGAGGCTTCACTTCGAGCCGCTAATGTCTGAGGTGGAATACTTGTCGTACTCGCTTCGTCCTGATTGCTTCCGTTTGTCTTTAATGAAGCACTTTCCGACGCGAGAACGACTCGATAATACTGTTTTGGATTCATTTTACCAGGGGCAGGAACTTCTTGGACCATACAAGCGTTCGTCTTGGCATTCGATTGAATCACATAGCCATACCGCACCGACATGTCGCGATCGTCCAGTTCGTCTTCTTCTTCTTCTTCCTCTTCTTCTTTCGATTCGTCGACATTATTGTTCGACACACCATCTTCTTCACCGTGTTGTTCCTCTTTGCCACCTTTTTTCACCTCCTTTTCACGTGGAACCACGACTCGAATCCACATTTGCCCCATCGAATTCAGAGCTCGATGAGTCGAAGAAAACACCGAGCCTGGTTCCAAGTGTCCCACAATCTCGGCTTGGAGATCGGCTGTACGACGTAAAGGCAATGGTCGACGAGTGTACACGGTACGATAGTACCGTTCTGCCTCGTCATTCGATGGGACATCTTGAATTTCATTCCTGCCCCATGGGACCATCACTCGGTCCGCCGTATTGGCATTCCGCTCGATAATCCACGCATCAGGTCCCACAGATTCTGTCTCGAATTGCTCCCTTTCTTCTTGCTGATTGTCGTCACTTTCTGGCATCTCGTCCTTCTTCTTCATCATCGTCTTCTCCATCTCGTGTGGCTCAATGCGTATCCAGACGCGATCTTTGATCAATTTACGCTCAATGGCCCGTACAATGCGGTAATGCTCGACATGGTTTACTCGAGGCGCTTGAAGACTTGGAAGGGCACGAATGGGCAACGCGCCGTCCCATTTGCCTCCTCGTGCGGCGACATTTTGCATATAAATGGGTCCATTCTGAAAGTAGCCCAGTTTGTGCGGATCTTCAACTGGAATGAGCGATTGCGCGAACGATGCATTGACCCAGCCCGTGATTCCAGCAAGACTGGAGGTCACTTTGAACGCTAATTGGCTAAAATCCTGATTAAACGAACATTCCGTCGCGTGGAAAACACTCACTGGGGGTATAAAGCGCTGCAGATGGCGCGGCGTCGAGTTCGAGGAAGCAGACGAGACAGACGCTGAATGCAGAGTAAATACGGGCTCGCGATGCAGCTCCAACCGGTCACGGGCACACATGTAGGTAGGAAACTCTAGTCATGAAGAAACTTGTAAGAAAAAAAGTGGCAAGAAAAAAGTGTTTTTTTTTTCGTTACCTGGAAGTCGACGCAAGTGTCGAAATGGGGCGGGATGAGGGTCGACCACCGAAGTTTGTTGCCGACGGGGTAAGTCCTGTCCATCGACTGGGTGGTGCGATCCCGTGGAAAAGTCGAAATACACGCGAATGTACCCATTATTCTTGGCATTGGAAAAATACCCACGACGGATTTTCAACCACACTTGGTCGTCGTAATAGAGTACGGCAGAGCACGCAAAATACGAGCCGACTCGCACTTCTCCACACCGATCAATCGGTTTCTCACATGGAGACGAGTAGACAAAGAGACGCTCATGATTGAGCAGCGCAAACGACGTCGCGGCGCCATTATCCGGACCAATATATTGGTAAAATTCCTCCATCCTACCCGACGTTTAACAAATGAAGCTCAAGAACAAAAAGACGCCTCAGATCTGATTCGGCACCTCGTACCGAAAGTAAGACCTCTACGTTGTGATTAAAAACCCAAAATAAAGTGGACCACACAACACAAAACGACACTTAAACACTGCAAAGAGTTTTTTTTTCTCACTTTCAAAACTTGCACTCAAAATGAGTGTTACTGCGTTTCTTCGCAAAAGGCCTTGGCGTTCTGGAAGATTTGCATCCAGGGGCTCACAGGAGACGTTTGAAACGCAGGAGGGAGATACGGCCACTGATACTTGAGGAAACAGCGTTCGGGATGCGGCATGAGACACAAGTGACGGCCATCTTTCGAGACGAGGCCCGCAATGCCATGAGGGGACCCATTGGGATTAAAAGGATACTCTTCCGTTGGCTGGTTCGAATCATCCACGTACCGAATCGGGGCGGCGCCAGTCGCAATATACGTGTCTTGGATCTTTGGATGCGTAAAGTGTGCTCGTCCTTCGCCATGCGAGACCCAAACACCAAGACACGAGCCCGCCATGCCCCGCAACATGACGGCATTCGAATCCTGGATCTGCACCGTCACAAACCGGGATTCGTGACGTCCTGATTCATTATGGACAAACCGTGGCTGGGCCGATGTCGTCGTCTCGTCTTCGACTGCTTGGGCGTCTGGGTGCGTCACCCATCCCAGCAACGTCATGAATTGACACCCATTGCACGCGCCAAAGCTAAAGGTCTCGTCCCGTGCTTTAAACGCTGCAAATTGGGCCAACACGTCCGGGTGAAACTTGACCACACCCGACCAGCCTTTCGCCGACCCAAGCACGTCGGCAAACGTAAAGCCACCGACAAACGCTACCCCACGGAAACGTTCATCGAGCATGACGCGTTTGTGGACTAAATCGGACATGGTAATGTCCCACACTTCAAAACCAGCGTGATGAAATGCTGCCAACATTTCCCGTTCACCATTGCTACCTTCTTCACGAAGCACAGCGACACGATGAAGACCACGTGTGCTTAATTGACGTTCAGGCGTCGCCTGGGGCTCGTACGTGGTTTTCCACGATGGCCCAGTGCGAGTACGCAGCGACCGCTGCTCTTGCGCCACGCATTCTGGATTGCACTGGCGCTTTTCAAGCTCAAAACTCGTTGCTTCCCACACATCTCGTAGCTCGACCATTTCATCTTCTAATACATGTTCACTGTTAATCTTCACTTTGATCACACCATCCGTCGTCACGTTCCCGAGCTTGACAAGCGGCACGTTCAGACGACTAAAGATCGTTTCCACCTCGTTCGCGTGCTGTCCAGCAGCTACTTGAAACACAAAACCAAGTTCCTCAGCAAAGAGCACTTTCAGGACCTCTTTAGTCGTCACTTTCTCGCTTATACACGGAATATCAACGTCTAGCCCACAATTTCCTGCAAATGCCATTTCAAGTAGCGTCACAATCAAACCACCGTCGCTACGGTCGTGGCCAGCAAGTAAATGGCCATGTTTGATACTCGTTTGAATGCCATGAAAGGCATTCTGGAACAACGCAGTGTCTTCGACATCAGGAGACACGTCACCTACTTGTCCATACACTTGCGCCAACGCTGAACCCCCTAAACGATTCGCTCCCTTGCCTACATCCACATAGTAGAGCAGCGTGTCACGAACATGAGTCTTGAGATCCGGCGTCACCTTGAGCTCCACGTCTTCCGTCAGTGCGTACATGGTAATGACGAGCGTTCCAGGCGTTTTCACATCCTCTTGCTTTACTTTTGCTGCCATTGACAAGGAATCTTTGCCACCGTCTACAGCAACCCCCACTTGTTTCATAAACGTCGTCATGGCTTCACAGCACTCGTACATGCGTGCTGCTTCATTGGGAAGCTTGGCTGCCCACATCCAATTGGCGGAACACTTGCAATCCCTGAGCCCACGTCCCCCAAGCGCTGCCCACACCAGATTCGTCAACGATTCTCCAACACTCAATCGCGCCATGGCCCCTGGATTCACCAAACCTTTCACGGGCTGTTCGCCACAAGCACTCACGACGCCAGTAAACTTGCCATTTTTGTTTGGCACGTGCGATTGCGCGACCACGGCGCAATCGGCAAGCGGCAATTGAAGCGGTCCAACTGTCTGTTGCTGTGCAATCAAGCCACTCACGGAACGATCTACTTTGTTGGTCAAAAACCGCTTCGAACCAACAGACAAGAGACGCAAGACACGGTCGAGGGCATCCCGTAAGGTTAAATCCACTGGCAGCGTCAACTCGGAGACAGGCTCGGTCGCTTTCGTGTCTGTAAACGTCTTTTGGGGCATCTTTCCAAGCACAAGATCCAAATCGAGGTCAAACGGGATCGAATCGTCCTTTGAATCATGCAGTACAACGCGTCCATCTCCCGTCACTTGGCCCAGAAGCGCATAGGGACAATCCTCTCGCTTGCAAATCTTGTCAAAGAGTTCCACGTGCTCTGGTCGAAGTAACAAGGCGTCGTTCTCTTGATACTCGGCGCCCCATATCTCTAGCACCGACAGCGTGTCATCGCCAACCAAAATGTTGCGCACTTCATAGCGTGCGCCACCTCGATTCACGTCTCCTGCCTTGGCATTCGATACTTGGACAATTTCCTTGAGGACATTGCCATTTCCACCCGCTCCTTGGTCGTGAATTGACACGATCGGGTTCAATTCCCCTAAATCAACGCACGCTCGAATCACTTTGTTCAATTTGCACTCCATTTCGGCATCCCCCCGTTGAACAGCATTAAAATCCAATTCGGCAGTCTTTGTGTCTTGGATGCGACTTGATGCTGCTCCCCCGCCCATTCCAATACGATAACAGGGACCACCAATCTTGACGACATACATATTAATCTCGGGCTCCCCCTTACTACAGTGACGAGCATCGAGCTGGCCAAGTCCTGCTGAAAACATGATGGGCTTGATATACTCGCGCCGTTCGCCGTTTGGCAGTACCATACCAAACGAACGGGCAAACCCCGTCACAACTGGCTCGCCAAACTTGTTGCCGTAATCGGACGCGCCATTCGAAGCTTGAATGAGAATCTCACGTGGATGGGCCAGGTTCGAAGGATACGCGAGTGTTGCATCTTCCCATGGAAGCTTGTAACCCTCCAGATTCAGGTTACCGACCGCGTACGCGCTGATACCTGCGACAACGTTGGCTCCACGTCCAGTAGCTTGAACATCTCGGATACGACCCCCTGTGCCCGTTTCCGCCCCGGGAAACGGGGCAACCCCGGACGGAAAAT
Organism: Sclerospora graminicola; assembly: GCA_001887855.2. Taxonomy (NCBI): domain Eukaryota; phylum Oomycota; class Peronosporomycetes; order Peronosporales; family Peronosporaceae; genus Sclerospora; species Sclerospora graminicola. The sequence continues at coordinate 12,091 of MIQA02003552.1, read as the reverse complement.
TGTGTGTCTCGGCCGTCAAGAGTAAATGGCTCTCGAGCGTGCGTTCGTGCATGGGGGACGGCTCCCCAGGCTTGACAGGTCCTAACGTGACAATCGTAGCGCCTTGGATCACGGACGAGTTGTCATGGAAAGCAATGACGCTATTTTCTTTCGCGTCTTCAGTTAGTGTAGCTTTGACCAGTTGAAAAAGTGTCTGTGGCTTTTCGTGCCCGTCGACAACAATCTTGCCACCAAAAAACCAATGCCGCGAGTGTTCCGAGTTACTCTGTCCCATATCAAAGCATTCGACATCGGTTGGATTCCGACGGAGCTTTTCCTTGAAGAGAGTTAGATAATACTGCAGATCCCACTCGTCAAAGCCCAAGCCAATTTCATCGTTGATTTCCTTGAGTGCATCGAGTCCACGCTCCATGATGGGAATTGTACGCACTGGTTGTACTGTTTTTCCATGCCAGAAACTCGTTAGCGGCTCTGTATACACTTGCTGCGTCATACGGTCGCATTCACGACGAAAAAGCGCTTGTTGTAAGGTCTCTACAGCTTCTGTCGTCGTGGCCGTGTACCGCACCAAATAGCGCGTCGCTCGTTCGATCCGCTTAATGGCTGAGAGCCCACACGCTTGACAAATGGCGACCGCATTACTCGACCACGCCGTCGAAAAGTTCATGCGGGGTCCAATCTCCACGAGCCACTCGGTGGTCTCGTCGGCAACTTCAAGAAATGACTCACCTGCGCGCGTCTGCTGGGGCTCAAACGTTTCGCTAAGCAGCCAATGGAGCGTCTCGTGGTCAGCATCCGATAGCGCACTCTCGTCTGTCTTTGTCTCCACGTAGAAACAGTATTCGGTCATGACGTCATGGATCTCTAGCCCTGCGTTTACTACCTGGGAGCGTAACTCGGCCACTAACGTACGTCTAGCGTGTGAAGTGAAGGCTGGGGTACGGTAGAAGCGCTGGAGTGAGCTGAAGGGCGAGACGTCGTCCGTCTTTAGCTTCTTCTCGGGCGATGGCGCCATGATGAAGGCGGCAGAGGTTGAAGTTCAAGACTACGTAGTGCGGATACGGCAAGTTGCGCAATGCGCGGTGACCAGTCGATGGTGAAGGATCTCGATTTCGACCAATCGGAAGAGAGCAGGTGGACTTTGGAACCAATAAACGTTCGGCAACGCAATTAGTCAAAAAGGAGCTACTGGGACCAAAAATTGCGTCAAGATAGAGGACTCCACTGCAAGAAGATCGCGAGCAGTACGAAGCAGTGAACGATACGCACAGATTGTTTGTTAAGGTAGGATTAGTAGTAGTTTTCGTCGTTCCGACAGGGTGGCAGAGGCTGATTTTACATCGCTGCGCCAGAGAAACTTGTTGCGGTGTTGCAAGATGCGCGAGTCGGACCTTCAACTGGAAACACTACATGTAATAGACAACTCACCATTTAAGAAACCACGATATAAGAGCAATTGTTTGAGAAGAGCACCAATCGCGTGAACGGAGCGACAGATACAAATATTAGGTTATTAAGTGCTCTTATTCGATTTGAGAGCATTCTTCTATAAGAACACAAAAGGACTGGACCAAAACGCACCAGCAAGAGCACCCAACGACTCTTACGGAAAGCTGTGCCGACACAATCGTGCCATTTGCAATTCCACCGATGGCTAAGAACCGCATCCACCTCACGCTTGCCCAGAAGAACAGCCTTCGGTGCTACAGCACCAGTCATGCTGGATTGACCGACGATCAGCTGTGTGGCTGGGTGCGCTCGGAGTTTGGCTAAGTCATCGGTAGGTCGACTGTCAACAAGATTGAGAGAGCCCCTGAAGCCCCGTACACCACCGCTCATGCCAAGCACAGTCGTCGACCCCAGTACCCAGTGATGGAGCAAGAGCTCTTGGCATTTGTGAACGCACACGAGGAAAGCTGCATGCTCAGTCATTTTGGCTGTGGGAGAAAGACAATGCGCTCCTGTCTCCTCGTTCGGTGTCCTTCTCGTGGGTGCAAAAGTTCAAGCGTCGCAACGGCAAGCGGATCCGTCAAATTCACGGTGAAGTTCGGTCGACACCTCCAAGCTTCTGGATCAGCGACGCGAAATGCAAGGCCTACTGGAGCAGTATGACCCAGCTGATGTCTTCAACATGGATGAGACGGGTTTGTTCTTTCGCATGCTACCGAGTCAAACTTCGGCGACGCGTGCCATCCGAGGCAAGAATAAGGACAAGATGCGCATCACGATTGGACTGTGCTGCAACCTCGACGGCAGCGAGAAGTTGTCGTCGATTGTGATCAACAAGGCCAGGGCTCCACGGTGTTTCCGAGGCGTCAACGTTGCGTCGCGTCCTATCAACTACTACTGGAACAAGAAGGCGTGGATGACCAGCGCCATATTCACCGATTGGCTTCGCATTCTCAATGCCAAGATGCACGGCCAGACTCCTGGTCGACAACGCCAGCTGCCACCAGCCCATCGACTTGAGCAACGTCCACGTGTTTTTTTTTGCCGTCGAACACGACCTCGTTCCTACAGCCGTTGGATGCCGGCGTCATCCGGAACTTCAAGCTGAAGTACAAGAAGCTCTTGGTGCGCTGGATTATCGACCAACTGGACAACGATGGAACTGCGAAAGTCGCACTGTCGATGCATGGATCGGTGTGTCTGCAACTACCAATCGCAACTGCTGGTGCCACACCGGCATCGTACCTGCTCCAATGGTGACTCGACTCAAACAAGACAATGAGCCGTCGCGCGACACAGACTTGCGGGAGCTCCGCGACCTTATCGATAGACTCGGGTTGGACGACCCGTTTGACGCCGAAGCATACATCGGTATTGAAGAAGTGGACGCAGAGAGTGTTTGTGGTGTGAACGACGGGGAACCTGATGCAAATAGTGGCGATGACAAAGAGGAGGAGGTGCAGGAACCATTCTCACACGTGGAGGCGTTGCGTCCATGCCAGCAACTGGCGGTGTATGTGTTTGCTCAAGGCGTTTAAGACGTGAACCTGCGATGCGTTGTGGACCACGCTCGTGATGGCCGGCTGTCATCCATGAAACAGCAAAAGATTACCGAGTTCTTTAGCACTGGTAATTGAGAATCAAATCCACTTCACCCCTATGTTCACATGGTCGTTTTTGCTGATACTACCAGCCTTCCACATGTAACCACCCGGAATACTGTGCTGCGCAACACGTACTCTACAGGCGGAGGTAACCTCATGGATATCACCGTACTTGCCTTGGTCGCGCGACGCTATTTATTTGCGCTCTTGTTTGGTAGGCTATCGATATCCATGACAACATGAGTTTCGATTTGCACCGTATTTTGCGATTTTTATCGGCATTGCATCTTATTTTCGTACCCATTGGATATTTTTCACCTTGTTGTGATACTCTAGTTCCACTCCGATACAAGAGCAATACAACCAGGCGTGAACAGACTGTGCTCCTTATATGGTAAGCTGTCTGTATTCGGTTAATGTGGTGACTTGTTTTAATGGTGTCGAATTGTTGATAATTGATATTTTCACCGAGGTGTATCCTGTACATAAATGCCATGTCGAGCCACTGAAAGATCATCTTGAGTATCCGGATGCAACCAAGTTGCTGAAAGTATACAACAGTTACAAAAAGAAGAAACAGGGCGTCTACGGGAAGTTGAAGGCAACTTCAACATAGATATTTAGAAGTTTGATATGCATTTATACACTTCGGACACGCACCAAACGTATATGATTTTTTCAAAAGAAATTTATTGTGAACAGATATAGCAACTCACGATTAGGTGTAGACAGGTATAGATGCGCGCCTTTTTCCTATAACTTTGGGGCACCGAAAGCTCCAGTGCGTAAAGGAACAAAACCGCCATCAGAGTAGAAGATAAAGGTGCGGCTCGACCAGCGGAACTATTAGCGAAGATCGCGGCACGAGTTCGGTAATGAGTTTCCTAAGCCAGTGGAGATATTCAATGAGAAAATGCTGGAAGAGGGAGAGCTAGCAGAGCATAAAGACTGTAAGGAGAGGGTCTTGTATCTGCACTGGTTGACGAAGGTCGTGGTGCAGAAGCGCGAGCATTGAAAAGATTCTGCGGTGATGGCGTACTGCCAATTCACTGTTCCTTGGGAGGTGTTAAAGGAAGGGGAATCATTCGAAGAGGTCGTACAAGCAGCTTTTCGCACGGCATTTCAACAACCCGTTCATTGCTATGGTATTCCTATCCTGAAGCGTTTTTCCAAGTGATGGGGTACGTGGAGACATCAAGAACCCCAAGCGAGGGTCCATTGAGGAAGCATATTGTTTATGCTTCACAGAACACAGGCGTTTGGATAGACATTGATGGTGCTCACCAATGGATTGAGAAAGAGCTGTCGTGGGATGATTTGATCTAGGTCAGCATGGAGCTGACCCGACCACTCACTACCATCACCTTGGCTGTGACGACTGGGATGATCTAACAGCATCTGGTCGATTCTTTGGAAAATTTGCTGTGATATTTGATATCTCTGAAATTATAACTTGGATACAGGTAATATTTTTTTACGGTGTCCGAAGTGAGAGTACTTACTGTATATTCATGTTAGCTAGCATCTAATATAAAATAGGGCGTGCAGGGTTGACGTGTCTGTTGGCAATCTCACAGGTGGAGCGCAGGGCGCTAATATGCCAAAGTAGAGTGCAGGGGTGCCTACTTACCACCTTACCCTGAGCCCCCGGGTCCATTCAGGCACCAACCGTGACGGGTTTCCGTTTCCTCTGCCATATGGCATAAACCTATAATAGTGCATACCTAGTGACAGTTCACTACTTTGACTACGTTTAAGTACGATTGAGGTCACTACACATAGTCACTAATTGACTAGTCTATAATTGAAAATAGCAACAGATTACGAGCCCAATCGAGGATGCTGATTGGTCGGAGCCAAGGGTCAAACCCGGACCCGGAGAAAACCCGGAGAACACAAAAGAAATAACCGGATCCACCCCCTTTGACATTGTCGCTTTTCACGAACAAGAGTCAACTGGAGTTTTGAGTGCTACAACGGGCTCTTCCTCCGCAAACGCAGAATATCGAACGAAGGCACACATACACCACGAAGAATCCAAAGAAGAAGTGGCCAAGGACACCAGTCGAGATATCCGTGTACCAGAATTAACGGACGCTGAAGATTGTGCGATATGGAATAATAAGATAAGGACGGAATTTGCCGCGCAAGGGATGCTGGCGTTGGTAGAAGGCCGTGAACGATTTGAGCTCGAAATACAAATGCAGAGCGTTGATGGGACGTTAGAAACCGCAAGGCGCATCTATTTCTCGTAGACTCCCTGAGTAAGAATTTGGCGTTAAGACTTAACAATGCGATTGAGTCCGGAGAGGCTCATCGTCTTTACATAAAGATTTTAGGTGAAGTTGACGGAATGCCGCCGCAAAACAGGCTAGCAAGACGTGTTTAAGACATGCTGAGCATGGAGTTACGAAGAGACCAACGCATGGAAGATTAAATTAACGAGATGGGTAAGCTATCAGTCGAACTGGAGAAAGCCGGCGGCCCTATATCAGACGAAAAGCTTGGTGAGATATTGTTAACGAGATGTCTAGGCAACGAATACTCACGGACGAAGGCGCTTAATCCTGGCGCAGAGCTCGAGTACAAAACCGATTGTTTCAAGCAGAGCGTATGATTGGCTACACTAGCCAAAGACGTGATGGAGCGCGCGGGGTCGCACTTCAAGTCAACAACGTTAACAACCAAGGCAGGCCATAGACCAAGTATCAGAAGCGTGAGAAGCATGAGCACACATCGGAACCTTGAAGAATCAATGAGGCGCAGTCTGTGTCGTGTATGCAACGATCCTGGACACCGGGCACGCGATTGTACCAACGGAAGACGTTTTGAAGCGCAAGGGTGACGAGGGCGCATACGTTATCGAAGCCGGGCACACAGCCGAAGCCATGGAGGTGGCCGCAGAGGTGGTCGCGGTAGTAGCCGTCCGAGACAAGAAGGACGTGATGATCGGCGATCACACTACGGAGAACAGCAAGACTTTTTTCTCATGGTGACGACTAGAAGACTTCAAAAGACATTGTTGAATGGAAGCTGGACTGTGGAAGCAAGGTCCACTTATGCGGTGTACGCGAACGCTTCACGCACCTCCAAGAAGTTGAAGGAAGACAACAAGTGATGATGAACGGCTTCCATATCACCGTATTTTCGCTAATGTAGACGAATAGAAGGGCAGAGTGGTAATCATGGGAAAACACTCCAAGATTTATACTACAAAATGTGTTGCATGTGCCAGGGGCACGCGTCAATGATATCGCTGGACCCCATGCAAGAGCGGGGTTTTTGCATGCTAATTTCGCGCAGCCAGGAGGTGTGCTGCTTAAAGAGAGAGAAGAACAGGGAGTCAACGGCGTTTAAGATCAAGTTTATGAAGATGGCCGCATGTTCTCCCCTCATCCTGCCCACAAGCCAATGGGAACGTATGGCGTTACGACAACCATCAAAGAAACTAAGAGTGCGAGCAAGAAAGCACGAAAAGCAGATGCTAACATAGAGAAGTGGCATCGTCGTTACAACCATGTGAGGATGAAGGTGTTTCGTAAGATGGAAAAGAAAAACTTGTTGCAGGGTATTAAGATCAATATGGAGTTGAGCAGCTATGCTTGTGTTCCGTGTGGAGTGTCGAAAACAAGGCAAATGCGTTATCCATCCACTAAGAGGGATGAAAGACCGCTGCAACGGCTACACATGGGTGTGGATATTATTGGAAAAAAGAGTGCCGTAAGTGGGAGCATATATTTTCTGCTTATTGTGGATGAATTTTCACGGTACATGTGGACATCTCTATTGCAAAAGAAGTCAAGTGCAGCCGAAAATCACAAGTTCAAACACATAAACGACTAGTGGTACAAGAGTTGTTCGCTGACCAAAGAACAAAGTTTATTAACTCGGAGCTGCAAGATTATTGTTGTCATCTTGGGATCAAGACACAGACAACAAACGGAAACAGTCCACGCAAATGCGGAACGATGGAATGATGTCATTGTTACAACTATCAGAACTCTCCTAGAAGCTACGCAGCTACCTTGTACTCTATGGAGCGAATGTTTGCAATATGTTGTTGATACATGGAACGTCACCGTGTCCAATACAGTTGGAGATCACACACCAAATGAGCTACTGTATGGAGACCGCCCAGGCGTATCGTATCTACGAACGTGGGGATGCGTGAGTTTTGTTTATATTTCAGACGGACGTCGAAAAAAAGCTTAGACCCAGGACAAGGACAGGGATCCTGCTGGGATACTAATCGAACACAAAAGGATCAAGTGGATGGACATAACAACTGGTGCTGTCGGGACGGCAAGACAAGACAATATCTGATTCAAAGAAGACTGTACGATACAGTCGAAGTATATGGATATTTTTGGACAATGCCTACGGTGACGAAGCTACAAACCTACCATCTGAGCCTCCGTTTGTGAAGATGCGGAAAGATATGAAATGTTTACAGAAGATAATCCGGTGGTAAGAAGACAAGATACCAACCTAGAACCGGTCGAGGTGTGCACCGAGGGGCAGGGGGGGGGGTTGAACTCCACAAAAGAAAACAGACGTGTGTCAACAGGGCTGACTACAGACACGGATGAACGACCTACAAGGAACTGGAAGCCTAACTCTAAGTACAAAGACTATGTGCAAGTGTACTAGAACTAAAATTCAACTGCCCAATCACTTTGAGCATTAAAACATTCTCAAGCACTCGGTAGCAAAGCAGAAGCTCCTCCATTTCGTCCATCCTTTTTGTCGTGGTCACCTAGCCCCTCGTTCCAGTCGTAAAACACGGCACGGATCATGGACCACTTCCGCTAAAGCTCGCCAGGCACTGTTTTCTCGTTAGCCGTATCCTTACTACTTGACTCTTCTGCGGGTGGAGTATTGCCTACTCATGCTATTCTGAACAAGCATCAGCGCCACGTATTCTTCATCATCCCCATGTCATGAATATTGTTGTCTGAGCTGTCGCCGCTGAAAACCAATCATATGAAGATGTAGATGTAGATGACATATGATTCTTCAATTTATGTAGCTATTTTTAGATTGCTGGGCCATTTGCAAGAAACCGGTGCCTGGTGTGGAACGCCGGAACCCTTTTAAGCTTCTTTCTTTTATTCCGAGCATATACTCTATCCGTACCGGTTGAGATACTCTTAGTCATACGTAGTCGTATTTTACCATTAGTCCTTCTCACGGTCGCTGTTGGCGCTGTTGTTGATGACGTGTTCCAGCCAATAGTATTTACGCTAGTTCTGGAGAACCGGGAAAATCACCAGCCGCTAGCAGCCGCTCTGAAAAAAGGACTAACCTTTTCATGAAGGTTTTACTTTCGTATTTTACAGTGTTTAATAGGTACTCCCTCCGTCCCAACTTTAACCACTTCGCATTCACCCAAAAATTAGAAGGTAGTTTTGGTATTTTTGACCTTAATCTCGCTGTTTAAACAACAATCAGACAATAACATTGGGACGGAGGGAGTTTGGCAAAGCTAGACATGAACTTGAAATTGCATTAACTACTGATGAAGAAAGCGCCGCTAGTCAGTGCTGTCTTTTCCGTTAAGTGATGTTTATGATGTTGCTCTATCATTCTTTGCCAACTGACCACATGTGTCAACCGCAGTATCTTCGCCGCTGCTCGCAAAATCTTAGGGGCATGCTATTCTCTGCTCAAGTCTTTACAACAATAAAGACAAGCGAAGAAGAGACCCACAAAGACATCGATGAATCCCCTGCGTGAATTTTGATGAGTGCTGTTTCCTTACGATAAACTGTCACTTTGCTCCATGCCGAACTACCTAAACTGCCCTCCCTGAGGTTTTCCGTTTATTAAAGTCTACATCAGCTCACTGCGCAAAGACAACACAGTTAGAAATATGCCTCACTACATCGTGATCATGCATAAAATACTTACTAAGCAGATCCAACTCCGCCCTCAGGAACAGTCCAGTTTATGTGCTCCTTCGGCATATTTAATCATTTTGCGACGATACCGTACCATCAAGATCGACAGCTGTGACAGCGAGCCACCCGAAGCCTGCGAACACGATCTCAACGACACTTGTTCGCTTGGGCTTTTTGTGCTTGGATTTAGTAAGCACTTTGTCCAGTATGTAATCCTTTAAGTATACATTAACTGATCGCGTAAACGGGCCCGTGAAACTCAAGGCGTCGAGACCACGCGGAGGTGAAAAGATACCTCCAGCATGCTTGACGAATGTCACTTCGGCTCTTAGACGAAGAAAATAAATCGCTCACGTTAGTTTCTTCCCGCTAATCTCAAAAATCAGTAGGCTACGTCAACGTACGTTCAGTGCTTGTAAGGTGACCAGGAAGCACACCACACCAAGAGAGCAGCAGCATGTTTTTGCTGTTTCCGCTCCCGATGGTTTCGTAATCAAAACGGGCGAGAGCTCTAAAAAACAAACTGCGACCTGGACGCACACGATATGTCGTTACCTAGGTAGAACATAGATGAAAACGTTGAAATCAAAGAAAGCGCAAGACTGCGGTCAAGTACGGGCAATTTCTTGGATGGAAACACGTTCTTCAACTGAGCAGCGTTGTCGAGCGCGACGACTTCGACTAGTTTCTGTCGCTTCGTGTCAGTGATGAGCCCCGGATATCCAAACTGTAATGCTTCATTATTGACCATCACTGGTAAATACTGGACTGCCAAAGTCGTCCCAGGAAGCGCTGACATGGTCATTTTATGATCTTCTTTTGCACTTGCTTCAATCATTTCGGGGTCCTCGCTTGCCGCGACGTACAGCTCTCCATGCGGAGTTACAACCGAAGACTCGGAAGCTTGCTTTCCCGTTTTCCCGTTTTCTCGTTTATTTCTTTCTAGCACTTTGTCGTCAATATTAAGCACAGAAGCTGACTCGTCCTTTCCTTGGTCACGGGTGTGTCTAGTGGTGCACCCAACCATCACTCCGCTCCATGTTCCCGTATGTACCAGCAACACGTCGTAATCCATGGCTTCGCGCGGTTCATTGAGCATTTCCTGCTATCATGCATACGGAAGGGTTGAAAGGAGCCCATTTAAAGCTGATTTCTCGTATCTTTATGGGGCACTGGCATAATTTTACTCTAGAGAGTAGGAATAGAGAATATTTAGAGAACCTGACCCTATACAAGGTGGTGTAAGCCATGTCAAGAGCGGTGCTGTAAGGGCCTCATTTCATTACACTTTTTGGACCCGGACTCTACCCGACTTTGGATTTTCGTCCACGGTGGGACTCGAATCCGCAATCTCCCGGTCCCGAGGGCAGGGCCTTAACCACTGCACCAAACAAGGTCGGTATAGAGTAGTAATAGAGCGGATGAAGTAGGTAGTCGGTACAAATTTAATTCTGGTCGGAAAATGAGCCGTCAGCGTGTTGCGTTGTCGTGAAATCCCGAACAGCAAGCCAATCCTATCGCTCACCAATCATTAAATATCAGCAAACCATCCAGCAAAAGCACGAAATTCTTGCTTTTTGGACTAATGGGATGATCACCTCATCTGCTGATAAAAACTCGCGATTTGATTGGATGCTGATGCCGCTGATGGGACCGAGAGAACCACTATTAATTGTAATGTAAAGTTAAATGTGATTTAACACCCCGTGAAAATTTCTGAAGGCGCTCTAGCTGTTGATTGGATCGCTAAAATGTACCACTTTCATGGATTTTGGCGAATCTAGTATGAAGTCGCTTAGGGTGAATTTGATTTTCTTAATTTATTGGAGATGTATCTTTGGCAAAAATGAGAGTGGATGTCCAACCAACCATAAGAACCCCTGCTCAAAATCGAGCATTAGTCGGTTATAACACACGAGATATCAGATATCACGATCAAATTCGATGAAATCTTTATATGAAGATCGAAAACCGAGATTAACAGTGTTATTACTTCTGTTATTGAAGAATTGATCGATAACCAGTTCGCAATTGTCTCCGTGGAGCACATGTAGCACAAGATCCTCCCCTTTTCTCGGACGCGAACTCTAGAGGCCAAGAAAAGCTAGCGAAGGATGATCTCGGGGCGACAGGGGTAGGGGCTACCCTCGTATGCTCACCACAAGGAAAATCTAATAAGGCGTACCGACGAAGCGCACGAGCTGGTCAAGGCCGTCTGCGAGGGCGACCCAGCACACACGATGGTGAAGGCCATCATTCTGAACGACGGTATCATGGATACGATGACGTTGAAGGCATATGGTACGCAGTGCCATGAGAATATAGACGACTTGGCAGAAGACCAAGGAAGGAAAACTTCGGTAGTTCAAGCAGGAACAACGGAAGGAAGGAAAACTTCGGTAGTTCAAGCAGGAACAACGGAAGGGGACAAAGCTAGCGAACGAGTGAGCGAGCATGCAACGAATCAAGAGAGTGTGAAGGTATACATGGGACAAGATGGGCGCAATTTTAGAACCCACTTTCTATGAGCAGCTAATCTAGATCTCACCATACCTAACTCTATATGTGATAAGATAGCTATAGTATCACTTACTACTGGTAATTGACTACCGTAATAGACTGCTATTAAAGTTAGTAGCTAAGAATTGATCGATAACTATAGAGGCTGACAAATAACATACTTAATGATCAGACTCATTGAAAATTCCATTCTAGAGCTTACAAGTATGGCTAAAACTTTTATGGCTGCTACTAGTATTCGACAGGGCGTAGTGGAATGTTTGGTTAAATCATTTAACGAGCGCAACCCCTATTGTTAGTTGCTTGGACTAACAAGTCAGCAGTTGTAATTTGTGTGTTGTTTTTTATCCATTATTCACTCGTGCTACTATCGTGTGTGATGTAGGCCATGAACGGCAATGTAGGTTTGAAATGCGCGCGCTGCTCGATTAAAAATAATTCATATGTAGTAATAATATGTTGGACGGTAATTGGATCGATATTAGTCGAAAAGTTCCTGTACTACCATTGTTAATTTAACTTCAACGTGAAAAACGGCTCGAACCTTCTATCAGATGCTTTGTGGCCGAGGTGGGAGTGGACCCTGTCTCCGGACTCTCTCGAGACGACGCGATGACG
>MIQA02003551.1:0-29504 GCA_001887855.2 Sclerospora graminicola | reverse complement strand
GTGGGAACATTTTGGCCTTCTGTGGAAGATTGTGGAGTTCCCCTTTACGTACACGTTTGGATTTACCCTTCATTGTGATTGGTTTGGCTGGCCAATCGATTATTCTCGGTCCAGCCGTCGCAGTATACAAACTTCAAGTATATTGCCTATCCTGCTCCCCGGTGAAGATTTCCGCCCAGGAGCTACCCCTAGTCCTAACCCTCGTTTTCCTATTCGACGGACTTTTAACTTTTCACCACTAGGGTCCATCAAGAGAGCGCAACCGCCAGTGCTGACGGGTACACAATGTGAGCTTTTCGAACATGGATCATCCAAGTCGTCACGACCAAGGTGATGGAAGTGACCGATCCAGCCGGCTGGATGCCGGATCGGATCAAGACCTGGATGGACGGAGTACCCCCTCCGACAGTCAGTCATCTGGACCCCCTGTGGGTGTTCGGATCTCAGGAAGAATTTCTGAGAGCTACTACACCACAAATATGTCCGCCATAAATCCAGGTTCCCTATCATGCCGGATGAGCTCGCTTGCTCCGAAACACATTCCTCCTAACTTTGAGCAACCCGCTGTGCGGTACGTGTGGAACTGGCCTGTGCTATGACCAGCCTGGTAAACTAATTCGTTCAGATCAACAGCTCTGTGTACCCATTTCGAGATATAGGCAAGGATGGGATATGGTCCATCGCAATGACTTGGAAAGGATAGGTGTCCTGTATTTTTCCAGGTGACCGCCCCCTAATGGTCGTCCGGCCCTTCCCTGTTTCACAATCCAGACAACTTTCCATATAAGCTTGCACACTGCGGTAGAGACCCCGCCAGTGGAAATTCACCTTGATTATATGATAGGTCCGGCCGATGCCTTGATGCCCCCTTCCAAACTCACGTGATAGTGATGGAGGATATCCGTTTGCAAGGTAGTCGGTACGACCAGCCGGGCGGATTTATCCCTCTCAATTTCGGGCTGGTCAGTATCTCGGTAGAAAAATAACAACCCGTTCTCATCCACTTCGTAATCTGGGGCTAGCTTAAAGCACTCCTTAGCTTGTTCGGCACTTAGTTCCTCCACTTCCCCTTTCAAGTATGCTTTGAGATACACAATCCACTCCTCTTCGTCTTGCGCTTGGAGAATCCGTTCTGCCCGCAACTGTTGCACAATCTCTTCGCTCATTGCTTCTGGAGATGGTGAGCCAGCGGCCAGAGAACGGCGCCTTTGCGAACGGGTGACGGCGTTCACACGCGTTACCTTCTCCATGTTGGCCGGATGGATAAGTTCGGCCAGGTGATCTGCACTCTTATTCCAGTCCGGTTTGACATGTAACAATTCATGTTCTGGCCATTTCCGCAGGGCGGACATAACCCGATCGTTCGAAAGTCTTAGTCGGGGGGGGGGCTTGAAGTCTATTTCTCCCGTGATTTGCCGGATCACCAGGTTGGAATCACTGCATATGATGATCCGCCCCTGCGTCCGGCCAGTCAGCAGATCTAGGCAAAGCAGCAATCCTCGGTATTCTGCCTCATTCACTGTTTTGCCAGGCGTGAAATCCGAAGGAGCTGCGACCACTTTCCACTCTGGCAGCTTCCATAGAATAGCACTATAGGCGCCTACTCCCTTTTTTACGCTTGCCCACCCGTCAAAACTCAGAACCATCAGTTCTTCAGTAGGCCCCACTGTTGGTGGCGGTAGTGTGATGGATTATCGTGGCTGTTTTCGAGACGCTATGGCTATCAGTGCTTCGTCCACTTCTCCCCTTGGGGTGATGCTGGTCGCTAACGTGCCCAGTATCTCCTCTTTTCCTTTGGTACACTTGATTACTTCTAGACACCACTGAGACAACAAAGCAGCCCATCTACCCATCCCGCCATCAATTCCATTTGCCGTAAGAAGCCATGGCAGGGTCGACCGTCTGGATAATACCTTAATAGGTCGAGACACCAGCATAGTATAGCACACACCCAGGATCCGTAGTAAAGTCAAAACTTCTTTATCCACTAACCCATAGTTAACTTCGTTAGCCTCCAGAGTCCGGCTAGTGAACATCACAGGACAATACACTCCATCATGATCCTACACAAGGGCAGCTAAGATAGCCCACTTGTTAGCATAGATGATGACCACAGGCACCTTAATAACATCGAAATGTTTCAGGACTGGTGTGGTCGCCATCTTTGCTTTCAGAATGCCAAAAGCTACCATCGCCCTGGTCACGTGGTCATCCGGCCCGACAGCACAGGAGTTGGGCAGCCGGCTGCCTGTCTAGATGGACGCAGGCAGCATCTCATTGGCCGAAATACTTGACCCGGGAAGCATCTCGTTGGTGGAAATAGTTGACCCGGGCGGCATATCATTGGTGGAAATAGTTCACCCGGGCAGCCTATCATTGGCTGATATTGCTGTCTCGGTTAGCATTTCCCCTTGTCGATCCTGCTCTCTCAGCTTGGGGTAATCCACCTCCCGTAACTCATACAAAACAGCAGCATAAACCGCGAAATCCTCAATGAACCGACTTTAGTGCTTCAAACTGCCCGAACAGGATTGCATGGCCTTCAAGGACCGCGGGAAAGGCAGATTACTCAAAGACACCAGATCTTTCGGATTATCTTCCAATCCGGCAATCGAAACCTGGTGACCCAAATAAGTCACCTTAGTTTTTCCCCAGAAACTCTTCACCACACTTATCGAAAGATTCCACTTTTCACACGTAATCATCAACTTTTCCACTTTGTCACATAGTAAATCCCAAGTAGTAGCCGTCACGAGAATGTCATCAATGTAGGACCGCCGCCCCAAAACCGATGGATTTGGGTCGGGGTCCGGGTCACCTTCGGCGAGCACATCACCGACAACAGCAGGATCTTGGTCCGCCTTGATCTTGAAATGTCCATACAACGCGTTATCAATTATTCGCTGGTAAATCTGCGGGGCATTCTTTAGACCTAACGGCATCCGATTCCACTCGAACAACCCGAAAGGCGTCACAAACGCAGAGATTTGCACGATCGGTCATAGAGACCACCCAGAATCCACTAGCCATGTCCAACGAGCAATGTCACAAAACTTTATCCATATCCTCCAGCAAGTCGTATATCAACGGCATCGGGTAAACCATTAGCTTAGTTAGCCGGTTCACCAGTCGGTAATCGATACACAACCTGATATCCACCCCATTCTTTTTAATTATGATTACGATGGGCGACGCCCATGGCGAGGTGAACGGCTGGATTATCTTGGTGGCCAGCAATCCCTTGAAAAGCTCCGACAGCTTTTTTCGATACTGTGGTGAAGTGGCTTGGAAATTAACGGGCTAATGAGAAGAGAACGCACCCACCTGATTGGTGGAATGTTGTTCCTAGCCAGCTGCCCGGACCGGCCAACAGGGGACGTGGGCTAGTAGCTGCCGGATGCATTCCCTGGTGGCAGAAGGGTGCCAGGCACGGAATCGAGCCAGGTGGGCGTGATCAAGGGACTTGTAACCGGGCTAGCCAGACGTGGACCGGATGGCTGCCGATGGTGGATAACCGAGGGACGGATGGTCTGAAGGATGTACGTGCCTGATGACGGCTGGTCCTTTGTGGGCGCCGGAGGTGGACGTTAAGCTGTTCAGGAAGAGCTGACGCCAGCAGCTAAGCGGACCTAGGTGGATGGCTATCCAGGTGGAGCCGGATGGGTTTGGTGTACGATACCATCCAGGCGAGCCGGCTCGTTTTGGTGTACAATACACAAAAAAGCATCCTGGCGGCTGGTTTTGGTGTGCGCCACACAAAAGAGATTTAGGTGGAGCTGACTGGGCTATTTCAGGTAAGACACATTACTATCCAGCCGGGCTATCTAGGGTAGGTTACACAAAAGGGAGTATTGGATATAGGGATAAATCAGTATATGTTTCGCTTTCTTAGACACAAGTCGCATTCATCGGTTCACAGCAGAGGGCTAACAAGGTCCCCTCTTGCTGCTATTGGTTTCGGGGAAGGTTAAAGTAACCCACCGGAAGTTCCCTGACCAGGAGTCACCGCGTCGTGTATACTCAACTCAAGTCGCCCGTGTTTTGAACACGGTATATCTCTATTGGAAAGTGTGGTAACGTTTTGGTCTACTGTGGAAGATTGTGGAGTTTCATTTGGATTCCCTATTACGTACACGACTGGATTTACCACTTCATTATCATTGGTTCAGCTGGCCGATCAATTATTCTCGGTCCAGCCATCGCAGTATACAAACTTCAAGTATATTGCCGATCCTGCTCCCCGGTGAAGATTTCCGCCCAGTAGCTACCCCTAGTCCTAACCCTCGTCACGGACTTTTAACCTTTCACCCTAGGGTCCATCAAGAGAGCGCAACCGCCAGTGCTGACGGGTACATAAGGTGAGCTTTTCGAACATGGATCATCCAAGTCGTCACGACCAAGGTGATGGAAGTGGCCGATCCAGTCGGCTGGATGCTAGCTCGGATCAAGACCTGGATGGACGTAGTACCCTCTCCGACAGTCAGTCATCTGCCCCCCCCCGTGGGTGTTTCGCATCTCACAAGAAATTTTTCGAGAGCGACTACACACATTCGACTATTTAATTGTTTGAATTAGTTCTTAGTTTTATATATGAATAATAACTACGACATGTGGCTACAAGACGGTAAGTCTAAGAGTGAATATATTTATGAGTGGTTTAGAGCTAACTACTATAATAAGATCTAGACTAATCATATAAACACGTCTAATATAAAAATGATTTAATAATACTCTTATTATTAGATCTCTTCTTAGATTCGATATTTGTATCATAATCTGTTTCCCAGGGTGGATTATAATAACTTATAATCCAATATTCGCATTTCAGACAGCAAGTCTGAAATCGAACTGTATATTTAAACTTAAATATCACTTATGTAATGGTACCCCATTATATTGGAAGTAGTCGACATGCGTACTGGATTCCATGGAAGAGCGCGATTCATTGCATCTAGCAGCCACTCGCCACTCTGATAGGGTATAACTGATGGGATACGAATATTGCTGGAAAGTTCATCCTTCGTCATGATAATATGATATGGTGGTTTAAAGAAGAACGTCAGTACTCACGAAACAAGAGAGTGAAAAACAGAGTGTCTTCCTACTCGTATCGTATTTCATTATCCATCACCACGACCGCAGCAGGATGGGCACGTTGGGCGTTCCAGACTTTTGTACAAAGTTACAGTCTCCATGAATTACGAGTGCGACTTTTCCCGTCCAGTTTTGATTCTCTAAGGGCTCACAAAAAAACTGTAAATGGTGACAATGAAAAAGATGTCGTAGATTACGTTACTTGAGTATTTCAATTGTTAGTTTCGCTGCAGGATCAATCATTACCTCGAACAAGTGGATAATCACATAGTGTGCCAGATTCTAGCTATGTGGGATTTGTAAATTCGCTTGATCTGGAATTTTGACAAAATGGTTTAGTTTATGCTAATGTAATATTGAAATTACATAACTACATGGATTTTTGACGTACACATGGGTCAGG
Source organism: Sclerospora graminicola (assembly GCA_001887855.2). Classification (NCBI taxonomy): domain Eukaryota; phylum Oomycota; class Peronosporomycetes; order Peronosporales; family Peronosporaceae; genus Sclerospora; species Sclerospora graminicola. The sequence continues at coordinate 24,007 of MIQA02003551.1, read as the reverse complement.
AGACGACATTCCGGGCTGTACATGCAAAAACAACGATACTGTGTCATTATAAATGATGAGTTTCCGATTTAAGCGACTGCTACCTCTCAACTACAAGTACAATGGTCACAATAGATGACACTGTACCGTATAACATCTGTCATATCATACAAATTGTTATAACCAACACAAACTCTCAGCCAATCACAGTCGATCAGTTTTGGGTAAGGGATACAAAAAAGTCAATGTGACACATTTGAGTGGACATCGCGCATTGTCAAATCGATGGCGCGTGGCCAAATGAAAAACAGTGAAAACGGAGGCCACAGGCCACCTACATATTAACGATCTGGGAGGGATGGCAGTGTAAACCCCTTTCTGATCATCATGGTGCCCTTCAAATTGCCCAGATTTGTCGTTTTGTCCGAAATCTATTGCCCATTTTCTTATTTAAACCTTTCAAAAACATTCCAAAACAAATCATCAGCATGTGCAGGCATTTATTGTTCCCGTGTGTGTCGGCTAAGACAGATGGTATACGGTATTAGCAATGCTAACAGCGGTAATACATGAGGATGTCCTTAAGTACATCTGGACCACTTATGTACATCCGCCTAAATTAGAAGGGGTCCGAGTCCTGCTTTTGCAAGATCTAAAAGTTTACACCCTGGTCTGACATTTACGACAAAACCCTAAAAACAGAGCAGAAAAATTAATGGAGACATTATCCCCACCGGAGTTTTTTTATCCTGGGGATAATATACACCAAAGCTCAATTGGTTTCGTCAAATGTCCAAAATAGAATCAGCAATGACCAAAATTATTCGTCGGACCTGCTACAAATAGTACTCCTATAAACAATCTTCTTTCAAAATTGATGTGTACAAGTATTTGATATCATCTTTGCACTTTTATATTGCCTAAGGCAAGTTTTAAAGTGGTTTCTTTATGTTTGCTACCGCTGTTATGGCAGCAAGATAAAGTAACCCATGGCGTACTGAAGAACTTACGGGTGCATTCCTGGAATCTCTTCGTGATAATGTGAAGTGATGCGTGCTCACCAGCCTATATTAAGCTATGTTAGTTTGTTCACTTCGAGGCATTGTGCAGACAATTTTTGGAGCAGCTTCACGAATGTAGCGAAGAGAACGCTACATCCGGGTCGGAACGTAAATTGAGTCGTAGAGATATGACGTCAGCCTATTCACGGTCGTCGCGGCGATTAATGGTCTCTCTCTCTCTCTTTCTTTCTTGCTGCTACCTACTAACGTATTCCTTCACTCTTATTCTTTACATGACTACAGAAGAGCGAAAAGCTTTGGCGGAATCCCGTGGCCGTGTCGCGAATCTCCGTGTCATGTTTAATAAAGGGTGAGTCCAGAACGCTGAGCCTCCAGCTTGGAAACGTCGTACGGCTCCTCCTCAGCCTATTAAACTACCAACAGGAGAAGAGCCAAAAGAGAAGCATTCGAACGATTCCGAGGCGCATGATGTGCTCCATCTTGTCCGTACTCAACGCGAGTTGAACCATAAGGCAGAAGAAGAAGCCAAAGCATCGTATGCTTCCGTCAATAGCTCAGAGCCGCTCGTGGATGCGGCGATCCAGGAGCGGAAATTGAGGGAAAATGTCGAACGTCGAACGGTTCAAGAATGTCGTGATGCCATGGCGAAACAATCGTCGTATGATCTGGAAAGTGATCACGTGTACAAGCACTCTATGAAGCAAAAAGAGTACGAGCGATCCGCGTAACAAAAGGCGACAGCCTCACTCTCCCACTTTACGAGCGATGGCGAGACGTTTGAGGCCAAGCAACGCGAAAAACAGCGACGGATTGAAGAAGACGAGCGGGAAAAGGTCGAAGAGACCAAGAAATTACACGTATTCGATCGAATTTGATCAGTCGTACACGCAGTTCCAGAAACAACGGGAGAATGCGACCAACGCCGAGCAAGAAGCGCAACATGCGCTCCGAACCTTTGCGCAGGGAAAAACGCTCCTTGTTGAGCAGTTGGATGAGCAAAAACGCGTCCACGAGCTCGAACGACAAAAGGAACAGCTGGCCAAGACCGCACCCTGCAATTTCTCGTCCCCCGAGTTTGATCACGCGTACGTCCATGCGAAAAAAATTGGCTCAAGGCGAGAAAGCGGCCGAAGAGAAAGCCAAGGCTGCGCTCTTAAAGTACGACCAACACGACGTTTCGCACGAGTATGTCATGAAGAATGGCTTTCAGGTACCGAAATACCCTGGCCATTCAATCACGCCGGAACGTACGTTTGGATCTCTGTTTGTTTGCTACATTGTGAGAGCAACTGAGTCCGTTTTGTTGCTGTCTTTGTAGCCAAGCGATACCCCTTTACGGATCCTGCCGCACGGATTAAGAAACCCAGTCCTTAATTTATGAAAGCACTAGCACGATTCCAGATGCAACTCGGTACGTCAAAAGGTTTGCTTGTCTTGTCGGGATACGGTTTCATGGAGATGGAACTCTGCTCTTTTAGCCGATAGCCGGGCCCAAGATGAACAAAAAGCGCTCTCTCGCCACGCTTCATGTGAATCCATGCGCAAACTGTCGATCAAATCCGTGGAATCGATTGAATCCGGGACGAAACAACCGCTGACTGGTGCGTACAAACTGCAGGGTTTTTCTTGCTCAATTCTGTGCTTCATGTGACCCGTTTTGTCCGTCTAGAAGTGGACCTGGAACAGATTAAGGCTTCGGTCGATGACGCAAAGCTTGACGTTCGATCTGCCGCTCAAACGTACAGCGGAATTGGCAAAGCAAAACATGTGGTAGAAACGGAGAAGATGGAATTGTTAGTTAGCCGTGCAGCATCAGCTGCAGATGAAGTCGACGATGGTCGATATCGGTTTCCCGTCAATACATTAGGTGCATCCTCGGTCGCAAACCTTCCCAAGCGCCATACTTTATCAAGAACTGGGGAGATTTATATCAACTCTTACAAGAAATTGGTATGAGCAGTTATATTCGCGAACAGCGCAAACTTTTCGTCGGTAGTGTTGGGGATATTTAATCAAAGGCTATTGAAGATCTTTCATGCGAAGTAAGCCAATTGCCTTGCCTAGCCCATAGAATTGCGTGTATTCGTTTGCTGCAATTGTAGAGGGACGACACAAGACAGCATTAATACTTTATTCGAAGTTAGGGACGTGAAAGCGACTTTTGAAAAAGGCATAGGATGAATCTTAAAATGCATACATTTTTCATTGCACATCAGGAATAACCACTCAGATATGTAGCGTCTCACGTCGCTACCCAGACACGTAAGAAACGGTTTCTGTCTAAGCTGCTGATGACTTGCAACAGACGATTATTTTTTGTTGGTTAATGATGTTGATAGTAATACCCTTTGAAAACCGTTTGTAATGGTTTATATAGTTTATGAAAATGTGTCGAATAATTTTGGTCATTACTGATTCTATTTTGGACATTTGACGAAACCAATTGAGCTTTGGTGTAGATTACAAATAGTGTGGACCACAATTTAATATTTGTCCCTGCTCTGTGAATCATTCAATCAGCTTCTATGCGGTGATGCAAAACATAAGGCTGCTTTTTAGACTCCCCCCCCTGCATTGATTGACTCTTCCCCAAGTACTAGTGAAGCAGCTACACATATGATACATGTTCGTCAAATTTCTGTCTTTGGTTAACGGCTTCGTTTCCCACCCTTTCAGAATTCGTCGTTACCTACTGATGAGAAGATGGTACATTCTTCTTTAAAGGCTTCACGATGGTAAATTACCATTGGTAATAATAATAAAAACTCCGGTGGGGATAATAAAAACTCCGGTGGGGATAATGTCTCCCAAAATTAATAATAGAGAAAACTCATTAATAGCGTCTTACACCCTTTGTAAAAGCTTTTTGTTTTCTTCGGGTAGTCTCTTGAGGATGATGATGCACTTAAAAGGGACGAGGAAATGATGCCAAGCCAATGTTAAGCAAACAACCACTTCCTTATTAATATACAAAGATACCAAAGATTCTTAAAACTAAAACCCTACCATACAGACATAGGAAGCAGCGAGCAGTCCGCCTGAGAGAAAACGCACGCAAAACACACTCATTCGTATCAATAACAGAGTAGGGTGTCGATAAACACACAAAGGACGGGGTTTAGGTCTGTATAAGCCAACGCTATAGCACAACTTCATGAAAACACACAGGCACGCTGATTGTGGCGCTAGCATAAGCGCGAGCCGAACAATGAGAACTTGCCTTCAAAGTTTGAAGCATGCTACTAGTAGTGTATGTAATTTCGAAGTATGATTCTACCGACACGTTAGGATTTTAAGTGGGCCGGTCTCACGAGTATTGTTCGACCCGCACCGGCACCGGTCGCCTTTTAACACTAGCTCTCGAAATGACAATATTGAATAATGCATACAAAGTTGCATCACTTGTTTAGGGATCGATTATTCAGCCCCCACCTTTTTGTTAACCAGCCCCCACCCCCGAATATATTAATTATGTGATTGGTCAGCCCCACACCAAAAAATTATATTGGTCAGAATGTCATATAACTTCGCATTTATTACGTCACGTTTTTATATAATAAATTTTGGACTTCTAAATCTTGCATCAAATGGCTCCGTAGATGTAATCCAAGCAACAATTTACCAACCCCTTGAGCTCCGTAGATGTTACAAGCACGAACGTTTTGATCAACGCACCTGATGGCAAATATCGCAAAGAGAGATAAGAATTATTTTTATTTATTTCAAACGGAGCGAGCGAATATATAGTTACACCTTTCAAACAACAGCCTCCCGTCCAAGAAAATGTGTCGCAACACGGAAATAAAGGTCCCATTGAGCATAATCGTCACATTCTTTTGTATCCGCTGCCACCGCTTCAGTGAAAATTGAGCCAATTTTCGTGTTTGTGCGTCACTGAAAGAGGCAGCAATTCGCAGATTTGGTCGGATGGTCGTAAGATCGGAAGCAAATCGTTCAGGGCTACGAATTCCGCCAGCGTGTAACTCTTTTCAATTGAAAAGCCCTTCAGAAGTCCAGCATTGAGTGCCCTGTTGCAGTGCAAGAATGCGTTCAAAAAGTTGGCATCTCCGGCGAAATACCATGCCAAAAGATTATTTTTTACCTTATGAAGGAAGTAGCTCGCAAGGAATGTTTACTTGCTGAACTCAAATAGCAAGCATGAGCAGCACCACATTCTGCTAGTAAACTAGCTGTAAAAGACACGTGAATGTGTGAGTCGCCATGTTACATATACAGCGCTATCGATTCTTAACGGGTTCGCGGCTTGGCACAATTACGACAATCAGCTTTCTGACAGTGTTGTTTGCTGGCTTTTTTCAATGTAGTGAGTCCAGCTTTCCCATGAATTGCAAGATATGATACCACTGGATATGAGCTTCCTGATCTTGTCCTTTTCTAACAGCGCGGATAAACCATTTGGAGCCTCACAAATGATGTGATTCTCGTCTTAGTATAAAAGATCACATGACTCTTACCATGTAATGCTTCTTTAATGTTCCATCTGTAGCACAGTGAAACGACAAAGCCTACAACAACCGAGTACAATGTTAGAGGGCACAAAGAGAGGAGAACTGTTTATAACTGAAGTCCCACTTCACTCACATCACTGGTACAAATGGATGCAAAAGCTGAAAGAACTTTGGAAAGCTCTTTACGGTACTCAAAGTAGGCTTCCTATACGTAGCAGTTGCATTATCAGTTAACGTGTCCGCGAGCACGTGGAAGTCAAGAACCAACCTCAGAATGTTCACGTGGGTCGGGAAAATCTTGCGTCGTCTGGTCAGCAAATAAAATCGTCTACAGAAAACAAATGAACAACTAGTCGTAAGCTGATGAAGCATCGCACGGTGATAGGCGTTTGTGTAAAAGGTTGGACCGAGGAAAATATTTGCATCCATGAGCTTGGAAAGCTGGATAGTGCTAAACACTTTTGCGGGATGCCATTTGATGCAAGATTTAGAAGTCCAAAATTTACCCGTCAGGAATGGACAGAGCCCCAAAACAGAGAAGAAAAATGAATAATAGAGAAAGCTCGTCAAAAATGGACAAAGCGGGAATAGGGTAGCCATGTAGGGGCTTCATGGGTTTGGGTGGTGGGTCTGGTCCTAATATCCATAACCCATATTCCATTGTACTAGTGTACGCTCTAGAGGTCATGCCGATTGCGGGATTATAATGTAGTGGATGAAAGTAAGCAGGCCCAGCAAATAAATTAGCAGTAGCAGTAATTTGAATAGATTAACGACAAGTGGTGCTAATTTGTACATTATTCGATATTGTCATCTCGGTTGTTGTTGGTGTTACGCCGTAGCACAACTTCTACAAAGCACACAGATACCGATTGCGGCAATATAATTAGTAGATGAGAGTAAGCACGCCCAGCATACATATTAGCGTTAGATTTAATTTTACGGCAACGACACTTTCGTGTCGACAAGGAATCTCGTCAAGACATTTCAGCCTGTAGCCCGTCGCTCAATGAATCGTCCTCAAGCCACAGGAATTGGCAGCTGGCCACCTCGTGAGTAAACTTTTTAATTTTAATAAAATAACGCAAAAAAGTGATACTAAATTGTACATTATTCTATGTCATTTCGAATGGTAGTGTTATGCTGTAGTACAACGTCTACAGAGAGCACAAGCACGACGATTAAGGAAATAGGATGTATTAGGTGAGAGTAAATCGGCCCAGCAAACAGGCTACCAATAGGTTTTAATATTGAATTAAATAACGATAAACAAGTGATGCATGTTTGTATGCATTATTCTATGTCATTTCGAGTGCTAGTGTTACGCTATAGCACAACCTCTCGAAAACACACAGGTACGCTGATCGTGGCGCTAACACAAGCGTGAGCCGAACAATGAGAACTTGCCTTCAAAGCTTGACGCATGCTATTTGTTTAGTGTATGTAATTTCGAAGTATGATTCTACCAACACGTTAGGTTCTTAAGTGGGCCGGGCCCACGATTATTGTGCGACCCGCACCGGCACCGGTCGCTTATTGGCTTTTACAAACCTAATCCCCGTCCTTTGTGTGTTTATCGACACCCTACTCTGTTATTGATACGAATGAGTGTGTTTTTCGTGCGCTTTCTCTGTTTTTGCCGTCTTTTCTACGCTATTAATGAGCTTTCTCTGTTATTAATTTTTCTTCTCTGTTTTTAGGGTTTTGTCTCAGGAATGTCCCTTAGACATAATTTCGCCCTTTAGCTCCTCGCTTTGTGCCGTATTCCTTATGTGATTGTCGACGTTCAGTCACTAGCGACAGATACCAGGAGCCAATGGCTGAGCAGACAAGATCGTACAGTTGCAATTTATGTCCTTGCCGATAGTTCAGAACAGTGCAGAAACAAACCTTCTAAAATCATAAAAAAGCCGTCAAAATGGAAGCTGTCAATACCAACGGATTTTAAAAAGCTTATATTGTACCATATATGCCAGCAGATGCCCCACTACCGTTTGATGAGATTGATTGATAGCGTTGTTTAAGATCTTTCGTGAGTCAAGCTTTGCGGAGTTCGACACCGCTAGCCAGGCTGCTACAAATGCGGAGATTTCACCTCAAACTGGCAGCCATGTACCATACTGAATCTCATATATGAAGGCGCTTTACTAAATATCATATATTAAGGAGATTTTCTGAAACTCATATAGTAAGGCGCTTTACTGAATCTCATATATTAAGGCGCTTTACTGAATCTCATATAGTAAGGCGCTTTACTGAATCTCATATTTTAAGGCGCTTTACTGAATCTCATATATTAAGGCGCTTTATATGAGGTATTTCGTACGTTTCATAACACATGGTCTCGTTAGCAGCCTGCCGATAGTGCATCGATATGACACCTTTTTGTAGTGCAGGTAGCTTTTTTGTTTTCTAGAAGGACCACACCAAATCGTAAAGATAGCTGTCGGCAATCACATAAGGAATGCGGTATCCTAAACAGGGTTTACGTTCCGTTCGTCTCTCCGGGTCCGAGATCAAAAATGGTCCCGTTTAGAAATAAACAGAGCATTCGACCCGGATGGCAAAAAGGATGGTTCGTCCCAATAAAAACGACTAGGGAACTTGTTTCAAATCACTACCACAATAATGTCAGTGTAACGTTATTGTAGATCCGGTCCACACTGTTATATATATTGGCCGATAATATATTAGCGAAGCTACAGTTCGCACCGAAGTCAGCAAGAAGCTCCACATGTATATATTGTAGTTTTGTGATCATCTTCTTTATCCTATCGATGGGACTTGTTATCCATTGTCGCATATCTTCAGCGAGACGTGCACTTTGATGACTACCGTTCGCAACTTTGGCAAACGAGTTTGGGGCGACAACTCACTTTGAAAGAATGCGAGGAGCCGACATTGTTCTCGACCTTGTGCTTGTCACAAACATCTTAAGCTCCATCGCTAACTCCTATCAATATCAGTCTCTGGTGTCCAATGCTTTTCGAAGCGACGATGTCACTGGCGACCGAGTGGACCAGACTGCTACCGACGATCGAACGTGTGTGTATCAGTGGTCTTCCTTGAGCTGTGTACCCAAAGATAAGTGCTCGATACAATACCAATTTGGCGATGTGACGCCATCTCAAGCATGTCGAGTGACCGATTCCAGCGACCACGCCAAGGTACCGCAACAATTTCACTTGGCTTATGCCGGAAAAGAGGCTGGCACGGGTATGGCGATCTCGTGGACAACGTTCGCGTTAGAACAAAATCCTGCTGTATGGATTGGAGCTAGTGAAAAGGAGGTAGCTGAAGTCAAGACTGCACAGATCGAAGTCAAGACGTACTATAGGGACGAAAACTACGCTTTGTTCAACTATCACGCTGTTGTGAGTGGACTCAAACCGAATACTAAATACTTCTATAAAGTGGGTAGTCCTCAGGATGTGAAGGCGCAAAGTGCTATAAGCTTCTTCACAACAGCTCGTTCCATTGGTGATGACAGTCCGTTTACTGTGGCTGTCTTGGGAGACTTGGGCACGGAAAAGAACTCGATCGCAACGCATCAGTATCTCAACACTCTTTCAGATAAAGTATCCTTTATCTATCATGTAGGCGATATTTCATACGCCGACAATGATTTCCTGACAGTTGCAACCCTCCTTGGCTTCTTCTACGAAGAGATTTGGAACAAATATATGAACTCATTGACCGCTGTCATGCAAAAACTAGCGTACATGGTCGTGGTCGGTAACCATGAGGCCGAGTGCCACTCCCCAACTTGTATAGCATCGACGACAATGAAGGACCAGCTCGGAAATTACAGTGCCTACAACGCGCGCTTTCGAATGCCTTCACTCGAGAGCGGTGGCGTACACAATATGTGGTACTCGTTTCAGTATGCGTCGGCGCAATTTGTCACCATTTCGTCTGAAACGGACTATCCAAATGCGCCGAGCAATGCGTACCATACCGGTCGTACGTACGGTAACTTTGGTAAACAATTGGATTGGTTGGAAGCTGATCTGAAGGCTGCTGATGCCAATCGCGACAAGGTGCCATGGATAATCGTCGGGATGCATCGCCCTCTATACACTATGAGTGTACCAAACAACGATTACGAGTCGTTGAACGTGCAAAAGGCGTTTGAAGAACTGTTTATTAAGTACAAGGTGGATTTGGTCCTTCAGGGTCACGTGCACGTCTACGAGCGACACTTTCCGACAGCATATAGTGAAGCTATCATGGATGGAGTATCCAGTGACGGAAAGACGTACATTAACCCACGCGCACCAGCGTATGTGATTGCGGGAATGGCTGGAAACGCGGAAGGTTTGTCCCCGTCCCCAAAACCTCCGTTACCGAAATGGCTCGCTTTTATGGACAACTCGCACTTTGGTATTGTAAAACTTACGGTTACACCTAAAAATTTAACCGTCACGATGATCGAAACCTCCACGGAAAAGGTGTATGACGAATTTGTCATTGTCAAAGGATAGGAAAAGAAGCGTCGCTATACTTTCCTGGATGCATGAGTCTTATAAACCATTTGCTATGCTCATGGTGACATTATTGTCAGTAGTTTTCTTTCAGTCGGTTTCTCTAAACGATGCTAACATGATAAGATTTATTGTCCGCAGCTTTCACGTCTTGACACCATAAGACTCATGCACGCGTTGCCATTTTACTTACATTTAGTATGTGCACTCACGAGTTCTTTGCTTAATTGTGCCAAGGATTGTTCCAGCGGTATCGTCTATCTTGCTGTTGTATCCAAAGTGACAACGAGAAAAACTTAACGTGAAGAATACGATATGCACTGCATGGTGCGCGACACAGCATATTGTCTAACAAGCAGAATTATGCTTCATAATGAGAGTAAGGCCAATAACTTAGGCTGTGTTCGGCAAAAAATGCTATTTTCAATTCTGTTTGCCTCAAAATCGGGTTTCGCTTGTTCGGCAAAGCCGATGTGTCCCAATGTCGAGTCGAAATGCGATATTTATAGTCTATCGTAGTAGGGAAGATATAAGAAATAACAGTTTATTTTGCTATGAATGGTTTCTTAGAATCTATTTACATCGCCCAGTAGAATAATCTCGCTGCGATACCCTTTTGCTTGTCGCATGAAAGAGATCTTGCAGAAGAAAAGGAGGGATCCACATCGCCAAAAAATTTGAAGACCTCTGCGGCAGCATATGAAAGCTTTGTCCGTCATGCGAGTTACAGTGGGTGCCGCATTAAGTGAAGCTGTGCAACGTTTGCCGCACAAAGAGGCGTTACGAAGTGTGAAGCAAGATGTGCGGTGGAGTTTTAAGGGACTGGATGCTAAAGTGGATGGATAGGCAAATGGATTTCTTGATCTGCAGTTTAAAGCTGGGGATGTTGTGGCTCTATGGCTTCCAAATGATGTTGAAAGCATTGTGACGCAACTGGCAGCAGCCCGTGCAGGCCTCACGCTTGCTTTGATTGAGCCAGAGGTGTCACAAGCTGAGGAGCTGGCGTTTATTCTGAAAGACAGTAAGGCCAGTGGTCTTGTATTTGATCCAAAGATGGCTGGACGGAATCAAACGGACATTGTGCAGCGTTTGCTCCCAAAACTAGCTACTTGTAAGAGACGCGATAATGATGCTATGTTTTTACAGAAACAAAGAATTCATTTAATGACGTCTATTGTTTGTTAATGACGTAGTTCGAGAACGGATGGAGGTGTTTCGTCCAAAAAAATTTCGTCATTTGCATAGTGTCATTACTACAAGCTGGGAGCATGTGGAAGGGATGATCAACTTGAGTGGAATGATGGTGAATAGTCCGGAACCGTATGCCATGCGAGCTGTGAACAAGATTCTGAATGATAAGACACCTCTTGCTGTCACATACTCGAGTAAGTGACTGTCAAATTTGGAGTAGTTTTCCATTTGTTTATTGTTGATTGATGCCTGTAGAGGTGGAAGATGAGAGCCCCAAGAAGAGCGCGGTTTTCACGCATGGAGATCTACTGAAGCGGGCGGAGATGCTGGCAAACAGGTTTGCGCTCAGTTTGAATTGTTGATGCGCTACATGGATGAACTTTTGCTGTTTTTATTTATGGCCTCTCTGACACGCGAAGCTTAAAGTTGACTCCGACGGACAAGGTTTTGCTGTTGACAATGAGCGGTTGATGGGCAACATGCTGGTGACCGAATAGCACAATAGGCTGGGATGCTCGCGATTTAGATTTCATCCAGCTACTGTACTTGCCGGTTCCAATGTAACGACGATACAGCTGTAGTAACCACCATAACCTCTGACCAATAGCGACGATCAGGTCACGCAATACGGTACACATGATTTCATTTATACCACGAGAGGTGGCAAGGGAAGCTACCTCAAAGTTTGAGGTGAAAGAAGTGCGAAGTTGGCTGAAAAATATAAAGTTAATATACTAATCATAGATTGAGCTAATTGACCAATCTGCGGCTTAGTAATTGAGGCAGCTAGCCCTAGCGTCGAAAGAAAAGACCAATCAGCCCTTCAGCGGCTTGTTCGTGCACCATAAGTCAGCTTTTGGGCCCTTTTCAGTTAAACACTGTAAGAGCGTTTTAAAAACACAGTTTTGATCCGTTCCTTTTGATTGAAAACGGACTGAAACCAACGTGATCTAGTACTAATATTTTGATGTTAATAACTCGAGTATATTTTTCGAAGTACGCTGTAAGAAATGCTATAGTTGCGTAGGCAGTGAAGACTTTTATGTACTGTATGACATAATGCATGAGTGTTCGGGATATATTCAGTGCAGCAACTTACGTGAGTATCTGCTAAACGTCCAGGCTTCTATCCGTCTTAGACCTGGCTAGACTTGCCGACAAGAATGTCCGATTTGAAACTGCACTGTCAGTCGTTACGTTGGACTCGTATTTTATCCTTTTGTTGAAACGTTCGACTGCATCCTCCGATCGCAATAGTTTAGAGACTTGATCAAGCAGCTCATTCAACGTGTTTGGATTATTCTTGACACGATTTATCCCTTGATTCAGACGCGGGTTCGCGCCAAAATACGCTTTAATGTTTAGTAATAATCGAAATTGGGTCACAAATGTGTTCACGGTAAAATACCTGATGCTCCAAGATGAGTGCTTCTGCTTGCTACGACATAGAATAATTTACAAATGTTAGTCGCCTCAAAGTTATCCTTCTTCATTCTCGTCATGCAAGCGTCGTCACTGAAGACGTTTTGCCTCGCTCGACGTCACACTTGCAGCAGCTTGTGGTGTTCTTACCAACAAAACCCACGAAGCACTAAATTATTCAGTGTTAAGGGTTGCCCCTCCAACATCGGCATTGCGTTTTAAAATCGCCGAGTTCGGCGATTTTCAAAATAGCATTTCCGTACCAAAATTGGACGTGCCGAACACTCCGCGATTTTTGACAAAATAGCATACCGTATACCATCTGTCTTAGCCGACACACACGGGAACAATAAATGCCTGCACATGCTGATGATTTGATTTGGAATGTTTATGAAAGGTTTTAATAAGAAAATGGGCAATAGATTTCGGACAAAACAACACAGCTGGGCAAATTTGAAGGTCACCATGATGATCAGAAAAGGGTTTACACTGCCACCCCTCCCAGATCATTAATATGTAGGTGGCCTGTGGCCTCCATTTTCACTGTGTTTCATTTGGCCGCGCGCCATTGATTTGACAATTGCGCGATGTCCACTCAAATGTGTCACATTGACTTTTTTGTATCCCTTATCAAAACTGATCGACTGTGATTGGCTGAGAGTTTGTGTTGGTTATAACAGTTTGTATGATATGACAGATCTTATACGGTATCGACATTGGGTTAAGAAAAAGTGCAGAAAATCGCACACCAAGACAGCGAATTGTTTTTGTTCAACATGGAAACAGCACCGAATTCCGTGCCGCCATTTGATTGCGACGTTGCTGGCAAGAAATATGGCTGATACGGCTTACGAATTGATGGGCGACTGCTACACAGTAGCTTCGTACCAAGCGAGCACTGGGACGATCGAAGTCCCGGAAGACCATCTCCTGGAGCGTGACTTGAGCATCCAACCTGCGGCTTATGTGCGCCAAGCTGGACGACCAAAGAAGAGACGCATCCGGTCCCAGGGTGAAGTTGGCGGGAAAGCCAGGAAGCCGTACATGTGCACGCGCTGTGGCACAACAGGACACAACAAGGCCACTTGTCGCTTTGCGGCATCTTAGAACTTACACTAAATAGGCACTAGAACGATCAAAACAATACTTAAACGGTCAAAAAAAGCACTTGAATGGTCAAAAGAATTCTTTCTTGTGTATGTGAGACGATATCCCTCTGTATGCCTGGGGCCGCACCAAGGCCGAATCAATGCTGATGGGTGGAATCGAACCACCGACCTCTCGTGTATTAAACGAGCGCTCGACCACTGAGCTGCACCAGCGTGCGTATATGTACTGATCTAACATGATATCTGTGCGCTCGTCATTGGTGGTACAGTGTGCCGTGTGCCCAGTACATTGTACCAACAAGACCGTCAGGCAGCAAGTGTAATTTACCGGTGCTCAAGTATTTTACAGATATTCGCTGTTTTAAACACCTTTGTATCACATCTTGCGAATATTTTCAATTTGTATCACATTATGCAAAAAACCCAATCGCAAATTGGGCGTTGCCGAACAGGCCCTTAAACTAAATTGAAATTAATTTGGTGTAAAAGCAAGTTCCAGAGACAGTACCGTAGTAGCTTGTTTAATTGGGACAATTCCACTTTGTCAAATTAGAATACAGAATATTATCTTGAGGGGAGTAGACCGCTTGGCTGGCTAGGAGAAAACAGAGATGAATAATAGAGAAAGTTCATCAACAAAGCGGGAATAGGGTACACCTTTTCCCGGTCAAAGTTGGACTAGTTTCGAACCAAAGTTGGATTTTTAGGTTTTGGAAAAATGAGGTTTCATGCAATGTCGGATTCTTTAACAAGCAAAGTTGGATTATTTTGCGTACTTAGTGGATACATAACCGTGTACAATATTTATAGACGCGTCATGCCTGCAGGATAGCCGTCAGTGGGATTTACAGGCGAGTACACAGATTTCCATGGTCTCCTGCTGAGGAGGAGTACGCTGCGGCACGTGGAAATATTTCCTTGAAGGGCTACTGGACTTACCAGAGGGCATGACGCTCCGCAAATTTGTTGCCGACAAAATTGTGCTGCAACCGTCGTCGTGTTTCGATGAAGTTAGGCACAGGATCGTTGGCAGGTCGAAGGATTCCAAAGAAAGTTGGGGCCTCGGTATTTGTTAGAGCCGACCCTCCTCCGAGTAAAGAGCAGCGCCAGAATATTGAGCAGGTCTTATAGGAACTGCGGGTTGCCAACTTCAACTCCGGATCATAGAACGGCGGTCACTACGGCGACGAGGTCGTAGGTCATAGTCAACAGCAGCGTGAGCTTTTTAAGAAGATGAAGGTGCTACGAATGATAATGATCTTCGTTTCTCACCGCAACATAACGCATCACGACCGCAAAAGGAAACCAAGGCCTGTACACGGAAAGCCCACAATTATTCGTACAGGTTTCGAGTCCCCTAAAGAAGAAGAGTTTGTCACCACGATGTTCGAGTGCTTCATGGAAGGGTCGCTGGATCTACCCGAAGGCATGAGGCTCGTGCATTACTTATGCCAACAATTGCGTTGCACGCCAATGCAGCTATCTATGAGATTAGCGCCGCGGCGCATGGGTGAATGTAAGTTTCCGGACAACGTTGGCTCCATCAGATACGTTTCCAAGGCTGCTGGATGTACTTCAGATAATTCAGATGGCGATATCTCTGAAGATCTTTTTCAAGTAGAAAGTCGTATAACTGAGCTGCGTCTGGCTTATGAGGAAGCACAGACGAGTGATCCTCTGATACCGGTTGAGACGCTTGTAAAACGGGAGCATAAAAATAGCACGGCGTGTATATCAAGTATGGGAAGCGCCAGTGTTGCCAGCACGCCGAGTGTGAGCCCTATGCAGCGCTCCTTTCGGCGCAGTGGTCCATGGTCTCATGATGAAGAGGTGTACGCAGTGGCTCTTATTGACTACTTCTTTGAAGAGGTGCTGGAGATCGCTGAAGGTACTACACTTCGGGCTTTTTTTGTCGTTGCGACTACGCTGCAGCCCCATGCGCATCTCTAAGAAGCTTGCTAGTGAGTGCATTGTCGAAATACGCATCCCGAAAAGTTAGGGAGCTCCACCTACGTGCACAATGGTGAAGTGACTAGAGAGTAGCAATTTGAGGAAGAAGAGAACTTACGCGATGACCTCGGTCAATACGTGATTTAACCCCCCGGAAAATGAGTCGCAGTTGTCTTTGGCTCTTTTGTAGGCACCGCGCATCTAAAAATGTTGTACACAGTTATGTCTCCGCTAAGTACGTAAAATATCCAACTTTGCTTGTTAAAGAATCCGACATTGCATGAAACCTCATTTTTCCAAAACCTAAAAATCCAACTTTGGGTCGAAACTAGTCCAACTTTGACCGGGAAAAGGTGTAATAATACTAAAAGCAGGTAAATATGTTATTGGATGCAGGACATCCAGACGCAGGGCGTCTACCGCAGGGCGGTTTCATATACTATGGGATGCAGAGCACCCAGACGCAGGGTGTCAACCGCAGGGCGGTTTCATATACTATGGGATGCAGAGCACCTAGACGCAGGGCGTCTACCGCAGGGCGGTTAAGAAGTTGAAGGCAACTTAAACTTCAACTTATATTAGGAATTTGTATATGCATATATATTCATGTTTAACTAATAAAATAGGCTGTGCAAGGTGAGGTGCCGGTTGGCAATCTCACAGGTGGAGTGCAGGGCGCTACAACACCTCATTTGAGTCGCCGTGGCCATTCAGGCGCCGACCGTAACGGGGTTTATACTTCCTACTGTCGACTGTAGAAGTGCATGGTTATAACAGGTAACTCTGTATTACTATTTACATTACTATTACTACATAAGTACTATTAAGTACATACTACACATAGTGGTCATACAATGGAGACGAACCTCAAACAGCGACAAACCCAACAATTGAGGTAGCAGCAGTCTAACCGATCTAAATTCGCAGTAGCGAATAGCAGCTATATGGCTAGCTATACATAATTTCGCAGTAGCGAATAGCTATTAGGCTAAATGTACTACGGGTACGTTTCAACAACAACTACAATCTGACTCAGATTAGTTTACGCTAGTACATTTGACTTCCAGTAGTCGTAGCAATACGACGATTCTCCCCTGTGCAAGATAACAGTAGATCTGGGTGCGATACAACAACGAAACCAATGGGAAAATAAATGCCTGTACAAGTTAATGATTTGTATTGGAATATGTTTGAAAGGATTTCAAATGGGCAAGAAATTCCGGACATCTGGGGTCACACGAAAGGATTTATACTGTCAACCCTGACATGTCGTCCTCTATGTTCACAGTGTTTCATTCGGTCGCGCGCCATCGATTCGACAATGGCCATCTCATTGACTTTTTTTATTCAAAAGTGATTGCTGTCTTTCATCGCCGTCGATTCGACTTTTTTAAATCGACTGTATTTTGTATGGTGTTACCGGCACGTTTTTCGCCATGTGCGAACGAACGAGCCGAACCCAACGGCTGGTTTTATGGCGTCTGTCAATCGACCCGAGCGCCACAAACTCAAAGCATATGCCTAGATGTAAGGTCTCCAAAGAATGGACATCAACTGAATGTCAAGGGGCATCTATGACGCATCTTGGCGTCCTGACGAATGCTTGGGTGGATGTGTTTATGTCATTTCATCACTTTGCTTTTTGCCAACCAGCCCCCAGTGTGAACACGAGTAGACATGAAACTCTACCTCTTTGTGCTATTCAACGCAGCGGTTCTAGTTGCAAGTATCGATTGCGCCTCGGCTTCCATTGCATCCCAGCTGACAAAACCCGCTGTTGAGTCTCGTGTACGAAGACTTGAGAATGACACGGCCACCAAGCACCTACGAGCTACAACGGAGAAAGACGACGAGGACCGCATGGCGCCAACAACTGTCATGTCATCTCTAAAAAAAATTGATCGAGAAGAATTGCGTCCTTGGATTGAAAAAGAAGGTAAAGTCGCCCTCCACAAATCGAGATTAGTCGATTTCGTCCGGTCCATCCTCAAGAAACCCCAAAAGTTTACGACATTTATTGATACCGAAAGCCCTTACGACAAAACGTTCAGGAAGTGGGGACTTGACAAAACGATAATCAGAGATGATAAAAAGTTCTTCGACAATGATGTGAAGTCGCTGTTTACGCATCAACAATTTCGTGCGTGGTTTTTGGGGGTTCACTCTCATGAGGCTGGCTCTCAACACCCTAAGATCCAAAAGTTGGCTACACTCGTGAAAATATTTGGGACAGTCAAAACGGCACGAATGATTGAATCTGCAAAAACAAACATACACGACCCAGAAGAAAAGGCTTTGGAATTGGAAGAGACGCAGTTCGGAGTCTGGGATCGCGATATTGGAGACCCATTTGAAGTGGCACGGAAGATTTTTGGCATACCGTACACAAAAGCAATGGAGGACAAAGTGATACAGGCTATTTTCAATCAATATGTATTGTTTCGTGAGAAAAAGAAGAAGAAGGCTCCTAAAGAACTTCAGCCGGCCATTCTGAAAGCGTTTGACAATATTGATTTCAGTTAGAAATCTGTTTTTGCTTCATGGGGCTTCAAAGGGCTCCAACACTGGCGCCTTTTTCAATAGAGAGAAGAAGCTAAAGCAGCATTTGTCCACGCTTTATTTCTCGATCTAGAGACATGAAGTAACAAAATTCGTCTGAAGTATTCCTTAAATTGAGTCACTTCCTTTGTTACCATTGACATGAATCTATTGATATCCTCTATCCTTCCAACAGTCTTTTTTTTCTTTTTTAAATCTCCTTATTCTCTCGTATTCGATTTTAAAAGGCCCATTGCGACGTCAAAAGGATCAAGGGGGTAAAGGAGACCCAAAACAGCACGTCCAGGAATCCCCATCCAGTCACAAATTTCCCCACATGCCGCGATGTCGATTCATGTGGCGACTGGCGGAAAAATAGCAGCATCCAGACGGAAAACATGAGCACGAAGGCTAGGATCGGATACACGACTAAAGCTGGGGGTGGGTGAGTAAACAAGACGCCGTTCGCGGAGAACTTGAGCCACACAAGGATCTCAAAAGTAGCGACCGAGAGAATCATCCACGAGTTCTGTCCTAAGCGCCAGCATTCCGGGTTTGTTATGAACTCGTAATACTGGCAAGACAAGCAATAGGTCCGTTAGAAACAAGCCAATAGAAATAGAAATCGAACTCAAACTCAAACTCAAATCGCCACACCTCAGCAGCTGCGGGAATGCCGATCAAAAACATGAGAATGAGACGACACGAGTTGAATTTACTCTCTTTTGGAATACTCAAGGTCGTGAGCATGAAGAACGCATTTAATTCCGTAATCAGGCACAAGACCATTGCAAAGAGAATTTCTGCAAAGCGCTTGAAACTGGAAAACACTTCCCAGTGATATTGTTCCCAGCTAAAAGGTGTAAACTGGTTTAATGCCAATCGAAAGTAGCCGAGCTTCTTGCCCCGACGACCGGACCAATCGTACTCTTTCGATTCCAATAGCCGAAGCGTCAAGCGGCCAAGATACATACCAAACATGTTGGCACCTAGCACATCTAAAAATAGCGAGTCCCACCTAGAACCACAATAAAGTAGCCATTCTAAATCAAAACTAAATCTGGCGACCTAACACGTACCAACACTCTTGGAAATCTGGAATGACAAATTGCAAGGCAAGCTCCAGGATTTCAAACGCAATACTCAAGACCCAGCAGAAGCGCCAGTCCCGAAACATACACATTTTGGCCCACCAGCCCGTCACATGCGCGACGAACCAAATGCTTGTCACTCCACGAGTTAACGACTAGAGAAAATTACGGGTTTGGGTAATATATCAGAACGCCATAAAATCCACGTTTATGTCTTTTTAGAGAGCTTTCAAGCATTGATTACGCACCTTGGAGTTGATTTCGCACTCTAATGGTGCCGATTCGACAGTTTTGGGTCGACTGCCCACTTCTGGGAACAAAAAATGCATTGCTTCCATGGCACTGTGCCGATTTTGCACCAACATTGCGGCCAAGAGCAATAAATACACAACAGAACAGCCATGGACGACCCGCCAGACGCCTGGATGCGGACGCATCATGAGTCCATCCTTTGTCTGCAGGAAACAGTAGACGAGAAACACTAAAATCGCGGCAAAGAGGGCGTTACGCACGTTCGTCCCGGTATCTTGCGAATCGTGTGTAAACGAGTAATACGAAAAGCCCGAGACAACGAGAAACAAGACGAAAATCTGACGTGGCTGCTCTGGGAATAACAAGAGCCCTTCTACTTCACTGGCCCGGAACGTGTTGTACGACCACGTGTCAGGTCGCGGGCTCGAGCGCTGCGAGTCGGAAGACTTGCGGATAGATGTCGAGGTCACTGGAGACGCTTTTGACGTCTTCACAGCGGGCACTATATGCGTTTTGCGCTCACGCAGGGAGCCGCCCTCTGTCGCCATCGCACTCCCGTAGCAGAATACACGTAGTAAGTCGGAAGTGACGTATTGAATATCAAAGGCTCCAATGTATTTTCATAGGTCACGTCAATTTGATCGTGGCAACATATGGAGTACTTCGAAGTACTTTACACCAAAAATCTATGTGTTTTCATTCGTTGAAATTTCCCCAGATTATAACGAATCGCAAGATCTGTCGATAACTTATTAGTTAGCACCAATTTTTGTTGCCCAATACTACCTGGTTTTGAAAAAAGATGGGTGCAACCCTCGGTGCGAGCCAATAGAGGGTTTCGCAAATTGGTCGTTTCCCACTCCCACTAATGTGGGAGTGGGAATGGGAGTAGGAAAGAAATCGAGATTGAGAGATTTCGCAGTTGTTCTCTTCCGAGATTCTCCTATATGTTACAGAAGGTGGCTATTATGAAATAGTAGAGAAAGTGGGGTTTTGCTGGACGAACAGGCCTAGGCCGAAAAACAAGCCGAGGAAAAGAAAAATTGGCTGGCGAGATTGGACGAGAAGAATGACAAGAAGCGATCGCGATGCTAGCTGATCTAATGTATCAGATGGCTAGGATAATGTAGTCGGCGGGACTGAGTACACGGTGTTATCAGTTGACGGCAGTGGGCAAAAACGCAGATGCCAAAAAGATACGCTCGGCATGTCAGGTGGAAGAGATTTTTTTAATGTGCGGTCGTTCGCGGATACGTAGCTCATCAGTCGTCAATAAGTCCGCAACCATGGTGGAGAAGAGGCGTACCGGAGCTGTTTCGAAATCCTTTGCAGTGACCATTTGAGCCATTCGTTCCTTCGAAATGGGAGATGGTGTGGGCGTCCTCTTTTCCTACTGAGCTCAACGTGCGTTCGTCCCGCGTCTCAGCCAATTTAAATATCTTTCATACTCTGCCAGGGTCAGCCGAGTACAATAACGACCAACCAGCGTCTGTCTTAGAGCTGCTAGCGATGTAATAGAGACATTCTGACTCAGTAACGAGTACATACACACGTACAGGAATCCAAAGAGTGTTTCATGTGCGGGGCAAAGGAAAAAAAGTGAAGTGTAATGTAAAATAACCCCACTGGTGAAACGGGGTACCATTACATAAGTGATATTTAAGTTGAAATATCACAGTTCAATTTCAGACTTACTATCTGAAATGTGAATATTGGATGATAAGTAATTATAATCTACAAGGAAATCCGGTTCGGATGTAAATACCGAATCCAAGAATGGGTCTAATAGTAAGAGATTATTAGATCAATTTTATACTACATGTTTGTATGATTAGTTTAGGATTAATTATAATAATTAGCTCTAAACCACTCATAATATCTTAAACTTACCGTCTTGTAGCCAAGTGTCTTAGTTGTGTATAAATCGCAAACCAGCACTAGTCAGCATCAATTTTGAAAATCAGCACCTGTCGCAAAACAAGCACCTCGTGGTTTCAAAGAAAAGGCCATTTTACCCCTGTACCTGAAAGAAGGTACAATTAAACGTAATGAATCAATCGGTATCTGACGTGCGCACAAAGGACAGCTTCGCACTCCACAAGAAACTATTCAAAAGCGTACCCTTCCAATTATCAAAGCTCCGGTCCATGGTATTGAAGATTAGATATTATTTTAGGGTTCAATTTCAGCGCAAGGGAGCAAGCGCTCTGCTATTTAGTAAGGTAGTAAAGTAGTAAGTATAACAACAAATTTCAACTATGAACTGCAGTGACGACTTGATCATGGCCTAGTCTGAACGCAAATCTTGCGTGCATATTTCGTTATTTACGAAAATAAATGACACACAATATGAAAACTAAGATGATCGTGATGCCGCGGATTGCCGTAATCTTAAGTGATTCGGGACACAATACTAGTACATGTAGTGTTTGACGTCGAAGACCGACGACGAAAAATCTTGACAGCTTTTACCGTTTCACACGATTCTGTCTTCAATATATGACTTTCATGTGCACACAATGTGGCAAACTTCCCAATGGCTTAACTTGTGTCGTGGCACGACTGTGCGCGTACCTAGTGACCACGTTCATTAACTAACTCCAAGCTGGACGAAATTCACTCTAAACATCAAATGAAGTCAAATACGGCGATCTTTTAGCGCAGTAGCATTTTTGTGTCTCATGTCTTAGCTTGCACTGCTTTACTACTTTACTAAATAGCAGAGCGCGCGCTGAAATTCAATCCTAAAATAATATTTAATCTTCAATACCAGTACGTTTTGTCTTGACTTATGGACCGGAGCTTTGGACAATTGGAAGGATCGGTTTACTGATAGATAAGTTGTACCTTTTTAAGGTACAGGGGTTTTTGTCTTAAGTGGGCTTTTCTTTGAAACTACGAGGTGCTTGTTAGGTGCTGGTTTTCAAAATTGATGCTCTGCTAGTGCTGGTTTTGCGACTTACTCGTACATGTATTAACATATATAACAAAGAGACTATTAAATTTACCAAATAGTTCGAATCTAAGTGTAATCATACTTAAACTATTGGGGAACAAATTACAGTTGTACCTAACCAATTGCACGCTTCCTCACTTGCAATATACAGCCTGTAACAGCTAGCCTGTTACAACTGGGTTCATCACTTACCCACCCAAACGTGGGGTTGTATTCGAGGGGGGTTCTATTTGAGAAAAAAGAAAGGTGGAGTAGTAACATTTACCCCAGGTGCACCTGAGGTTCTGTTCAAGGGGGATCCAAATCGAGGGATGGGTTATAAAACAGGTTTTACAGTATATTTGGTCTTTAGAGTATCTCCAGTCGTGTGATATATTCTATTCTATTTTGGAAAGTTATCCGATTGATGATTGATCAATTTAGAATAGCAATAACGCAACATAGTTCCACCCCAGTCATCGTGTAATATATTGGGTCCATTGCACACTGAAATCGTCCCACAGCAGCATGATAGGATCGTCGAGTCGGTCACGACCAGCAAAATGGCAAGCCATGAACTTGACCGACAGACCCTTGCTGCCGCACTTGTCCCACACAGTCTTGCTCCCTCTGGTAGTGATCGTTCTTTTGGGCAGGTATTAAAAAATATGGCTAAATGACCGATGGTCAGACAAAATGAGCTACAGCAAACTTACGTGTTTGGTCGGCACTATAAACTTGCGCGCACTGACGGTCAACTAGTGTCTGCAGAACGAGTGCGCGGAAATTAGAAGCAGCGGAGCGTGCGTCTGCAGGCGTCGTTTGGCCCTGTCACGTCCTCGTGTGAAGAGAGATCTTGTGGTGCCGCAAGAACAGCTTGATCCAAGTACCACAGGCTGAGAACAAATCGTCGTCGAGGCCACTGTCGCTCGCGACCTCCTTCGCCTTGACGCGGAGCATCAAGCGCGACACCGGCGCGCCGTTCTTCCGTATCGTGTTGATCCGGAGCACGATCTGCTCCTCCACCTCAGTTGACAAGACAGTTCGCTCACCAAGGCGACGCAGGTTCTGTGCATCCCCTTGCCGGACTCGCAAGCGCTGCGTATGGTCGCCGCGGCCTTCTGCCACTTTCTGCTCGGTTTTTGGTCGCCCGGCTCTCCGCCGCCGGGAGTATGCCATGCAGCTCGTCGATCGTTACGTCGATGAGCTTGCTGACGTCAAGATGGTCGAGCACCTCTTTCTTGCGAGCGTACGGGACACCGGTGCGTCAGTACCACCGCATTTTCCTGCCGTCGCCGTTGATGCGAGGGCGGACCATCGCTGCTCTGTCGTTGGATGCAATAGTGACATGATTGGTTGAAATTTAGCACAGCTCGAAGTTAAAAATAGCACCACGGTGTGAAACCCAGTTTGAAGCCATATGGTCAGACGCTGGTTTTGATGGGTCAGATTCTTGTGACGCTTAGAACCAAAACGACGCTAGGACTACGATTATTCGGTACAGTATGTACTTTCACTTCCGACACCCAGAGAAAAGCATACCTTTCAGCTATTGATACAATGGC
>MIQA02003549.1:0-16851 GCA_001887855.2 Sclerospora graminicola | reverse complement strand
CTTCAAATTCGTTTTGATCCAACGTTCTTTCCCAACTGTCCTCGGGCAAGAGAGCTTCGTCGAAGTCGAACCTTGGCTGATCATCGGATGCCAACCTGGTTTTTGGGCGATCGGGATATTCCCGGACCAGCTTCAGCTTCGACAAGTGGACGATCGGGAAAATTCCGTAATCGGTACCAGCAGTGATCAACCGGGCGGCATGATCGCCGATCAATTCGGATATACGGAATGTTCCATGCCACAAATGCGCTAACGTCCGCGCGTATCCTTCCTTCACGCGATCCAAGTAAGGCCAGGCCCTTGATCCCGGTTCCATATTATGCGAATCGACTTGATCATAATTCCGGTCAGCTCTCTCTTGGATCGCCCTCCACAGCCGTTCATCCACTTGTTCCCGCGCATGCTGGTAATGGCGCTGGAGTCCCATACGCCATCGACGAGCTTCGTGATCTCGCCCTCGGGTGCATCCAATGGGAATCACCGACTCGATGGTAGATCGGGGGTCCCAACCATACGCCAATTAAAACGGAGTATCTCCCCTGATCTGATCGAAAGAAGAATCCAACGCAAACACCAGTCTCTCTGCATAGTCATCCCAATCTTGTTAAGCGGAATCCGCGACATACATCTTAATAGCTCTGGTTAGCGTCTGCACCATGCGCTCGGCCTTGCCGTTCGTCTGCGGACGGTAGGCCATGGTCGCGCTTTGTTTCTGACCAAGCATCTGATTAAACGATCGAAAAACTTCAGCCATGAAACCTGGTTCCCGATCGTGCCTGATCACATCACTTGCTCCAAACCGCCTAAAAACACATTCCACATAACTGCAGGCGACTTGTGGGGCTGTTCGGGTAGATCACGATTTTGCGATCACCAATCCTGTGAACAAATCAGTCCAAATCAGCAGTTCTGTATTGCCCTTGAACGATTTCGGCAAGGACGGTATGTGATCCATCGCTATCACTTGGAAGGGGTAGGTCGCCTGGATATTTCCAGGTGATCTACCTCGGATGTTCGGCATACCCTTCCCGGTTTCGCAATCTGTACATCTTCCGACAAACGTTTGGAAACTTCGATATAAACCTCTCCAGTGGAAATGTTTGCGAATCCTGTGGTATGTCCGACCCACACCCTGGTGATCTCCCTCTAAACTGACGTAATAAGGATGCAAGATATCTGCTTGTAAGATCTCCGGAATCACAAGTCTTGCTGATCGGTCCAGATCTGCATCGGCCTGATCAGCTTGAACATAGTAAAACAACAAATCGTTTTCGTCAATCTCATAGCTGGACGCGATCTTAACACAGTCTTTTGCTTCACTCTGGCTCAATTTCTCCGGATCTCCATTCAGAAAAGCCTTCAGATCAACGATCCATTTTTCTTCGTCTTGTGCCTTGAGAATTCTTTCAATCCGCATTTCCTGTACTATTTCTTCTGTTAGGCTTTCTCGAGAGAGCGGCCGGTTAGGTGTTGATCTGGCTCGTGATCTCGTCATGATCGAGACCTGGGCGGCTTCCTGTTTATCCTCCGCATGAATCAGCTCGGGCAGCCTATTGATCTCGACGAATTCCTCCAGCAATGCTTTATCGGTAACTATCGAACCAGTCTGATCACGCATGGCCATCGTGGCTAGATGATCTGTACTCCGGTTCCAATCGCGTTTCACATGTAAGAGGTCATGACTTGGCCATCCACATAGGGCTTTCATAACACGATCATTCAACATATTCAAACGCGGTGCCATGCAATCGATTTCTCCAGTGATCCGCCCAATTACCAGATTTGAATCTCCACATATGATTACTCTTCCGATCTTTTGCTCTTGCAGGAGATCCAAACCTAGCAGCAGACCACGATATTCGGCTTCATTGACTGTGATGCCCGGGGTATAGTCTGAACCAGCAGATATGACAGTCCATTCTGGCAATTTCCACAACAACGCGCTATACGCCCCTACACCTATCTTCACTCTCGCTGATCCGTCGAAACTTACCACGATCAGATTCTCCTCCCAGCCGACGATCGGTGGAGGTATAATGATTGATTCTCTTGGTTGTTTCCTAGGCGCGACCTTGACCAGGGCTTCATCGACTTCTGATCGGGGTGTGATACTGGCTGCTAGCGTAACGAGAATTTCTTCTTCACCCTTGGTGCATTTGATGATCTTCAAGGTCCACTGAGAAAACAGCGCTGCCCATCGCCCCAGTCTTCCGTCTAACCCGTTCGCGGACAATAACCAAGCCAGACTAGATCGCCTAGACAATACATTGATCGATCTAGTCACCAGCATAGAGTAACAGACATCCAATATGCGTAATAATGCCAGCACTTCTTTATCCACAATACCGTAGTTGACTTCGTTCGGTTTTAATGTTCGGCGCGTGAACGTCACTGGGCAATATATTCCGTCGTGATCTTGGACCAGTGCGGCCGATATTGCCCATTTACTGGCGTATAGAATCACCACGGGAATCTTCTCCGGATCGAAATGCTTCAGTATCGGAGTCGAAATCATCTTCGCCTTCAGCATACTGGAAGATACCATAGCTCGTTCCATATGACCCTCTGACCCTGTTACAGTTCGATCGATCAGTGATCCAGTCTTGAGATCCGATTCAATAACTTCGGTTTCGCGACCAGTCTCACTTAGTGACTTTCCCACTCGATCACGTTCTCGTAGCCCATGATAATCCACTTCCTTCAATTCGTATAATATAGCGGCATATATCGAGAAGTCTTCGATAAACCGGCTATAATAATTCAAGGATCCGAGAAAAGACTGCATAGCCTTCAGTGATCGGGGAAAAGACAGGTTACTGAGAGCGCCCAAATCTTTCGGGTTTGCTTCCAGGCCCTGAATCGACACATTATGTCCAAGGTAGGCGACCTTGGCTTGACCCCAGAAGATCTTGACTACGCTGATCGATAAATTCCAGCGTTCGCAAGTGTCAAGGAGTCGTTCGACCTTATCACATAGCATATCCCATGATGTTGCCGTAACCAAGATGTCGTCTATATATGATCGCCTTCCCAAAACTGATCGTCTCTGATCTTGGTCCGGCTCACCCTCCATAAACACATCATGTAGATCGGTGGCTTCTCGATCAGCACTGATCTGGAAATATCCATAGAGAGCATTGTCAATCAGTCTCTGATAGATCTGTGGGGCGTTCTTTAACCCAAACGGCATCCGGTTCCATTCGAAAAGTCCGAAAGGTGTAACGAAAGCCGAAATCTCTCGAGCACGATCAGTCATCGAAACCACCCAGAAACCACTAGCCATATCCAGCGAACAAAACCATAAAACTTTATCCAGATCTTCTAATAAATCATTGATCAGGGGCATCGGGTAGACCATCAACTTCGTGAGGCGATTCACCATTCTATAGTCGATACATAATCGAATATCGACCCCGTTCTTTTTTATCACAATCACAATCGGTGATGCCCACTGCGATGTTGAAGGTCGGATGATTTTTGTACTCAACAAGCCCTTGATCAAATCGGATAACTTTTCCCGATATTGAGGTGCAACTTTGCGACAACGTTGAGCGATCGGTCTCGCATTTCCCACGTCTATATCACAGACAGCTCCGTAAGCGGCTGGGGGTAGGGCGTTACCCTTTCCCATCAGTAAATGGCGCCTTTTCCAGATGATCTTCTTTAGCTGATCGATCTGCTCGGGGGTGTTCACTTCGGGATCACCGACCTGTAGATCTTCCATGGTGACTTCTGGCATATTGGGCGATACTTCCGGCAAAACGGCCATCTGCTTCTCGATACCTTCAATGTACTGATCTCCACCTTCGTGTATACACACTTGTTCATCTACCGGATCTACTTTTTCCGGATCAGCTTCATCTTGAGTCACCCCTTGTGAGTCATCCAACTGGTGATCTACTTCGGGTTCACCTTCCTCCGTAACGACTTCGGCAGATTCATCTTCCTTTTTCTCCTCAAGATCGTTTCTGAACTCCTCACCATCATTTTCGCTTTCTGAACCTGCTGTTTTCGGTGAAACGGGTCTAATAATATTCAAAACTTGTGGACCTTTTTTGACCCGGCTTTCCCCTGTCGCTTCGACCGACGGTCTCCTGATCAGCAGCTTGGTCGGCGTAGAATATTCCGGCTTCTCGACAATAGGTGAGGTATCTTCATCTGCTAAGTCTTCGTCACTAATCAGGTCTGTGGTGGCTTGATAAGCCAGATTCTGCCATTCAATATATCTTCGTGATCCCACTGAGACATACCCAATCTGTCGAGGTACTTTCCCTTCGGGTAACCACATCCCTAGGATCATGTCTTCGTGAACGATTAGCGGCTGATCAGATATGTTTGTAATCCTGATGTAACTTGATCTGCCGACACCCTTTACGAACGTTGGTACCCATCGTTCACCACGGGTTAGCCACAATTTCTGTTGCCGATCGCTCGGCCGAATCGTCACGTCAACTGATCGGGCTACCTCGATGTTTTCGTACTGACCCATTTTGAGCATCCGCACATGAGTACCATATAAAGGGTGTCGGCCGGATAACTGAATCTGCACCTCATCCGGCAGAGTCAGGGTTCCATGAGACAGGTCGAGCCGTATACCGGCTGGTACCATGAAATCCATTCCCAATATCGCGTCTTGACCGGCTAACCGGCCAACCCAAGCGTTGAAATAGTAGACCAGGGAGCCTGCCAAAGTGATTTTAACACGTCATCGCCCTTCCGTCATGTACGCACTTTCGCCGATCCCAACGCATTCTTGCCTCTAGGTACTGTCTATACTACTTCCCATCTTACGAGCCAAGGCGGAGTCGATGATCGAGACTTCTTCTCCAGAGTCAAATAGAATAGTGGCATTTTCGTTGTTAATCTTCCCATTAGCTTTTTGCTTGTTTAAACCACTTGTCGGGAGAGTGATACTTCCAGTATCCTCGGGACTCGCCGGGCAGTAGATCCAACTCCATGATCACGTCCGAACGGGAATATTCATCCACTCTGAGACTGTGAATCGGACATCGATCGATGCAATTTGAATTAGAACATGTATTGTCGGTTATCTCCTTTTCCTCAAACTTATCTCCGCTACCGACATATGCATAGATGCAGAACGTAGATCGCTCGGCTCGAACCAGATTCCAACCTGGCGAGCGATCTAGTTTAACATTTTCTCGACATCTGGTGGGAGCATGCCAGAATGTTTAGTCGGCACATACCACTTGCGCATCAGATTGAAAAATTCTTCAATAGGGCAGGCACCGGCGTCGTGAATCTTCCCACAGGTTTTGCATACGAAAAAGCAATGATCCGAAGGGTGACCTTTACGATCACATTTTCCACATGTGATTCTCTTCCAGCAATCCCGATCTCCATGTCTGGTCGATCCACAATGCAGGCATTTCTTGCGAGATCGCGCCTGATCAGGTTGATCTCCACCAGATTTTCGTCCATCCATGCCATTAATCGATGATCTCGGACGGAATACCGGTTCAGTCGTAAAGATATGACGATACTGCTCCTCGTCTGAGCTTAAACTTGATTGACCACTTTCTTCTTCCGAACTGGAACTGTCCGATTCTTTCGTAATCATCTGAATCGCTCTGGTTGGTCGTGCCGCTGGTACCTTGCCCTGGTCCGGGTATGGTTTCGACCGGTACCGGTTCGATCCTACCTCGACCTTGGGTTGTCTACTTTTGGCCCGCTGCAGCGTTCTCAGGGTTAGTTCCAATTGCTCCGAATTGCTTATACGGAGCAGGGTTAGCTGATCAGCCAAATCACGATTGTCCAAAGTGCCAATAAAGTGTTCGACATGCTCGCGAGCTATATTCGGGTGTCCTGGATCCTTGATCGGCATTTTCGCACGTAGACCAGCAACATTCAGCCGATGTAAGTATTCAATCGGTGTTTCGTCGGATCTTTTCTTCATGTGGTAATACTGTCTCGCGACAGACACCCCCGAGTTGCAATACTGCTCTTCAAATTCTTCACACAATCGAGGCCACTTCAAACGCACTTCTCGGCTCAGCTGCTTAAGCCAGTTCTTGGCCGGACCTTTCATTAGATCAGCGAAAATCAGACATCTTTCACCTTCCGGTGTCTTATCTCTCAAAAAGGCTGATTTAGTCCGACTCAACCAAGCTCTCGCCTGATCATCGTCCATATCCTTGCCGGTGAAATCTTTTAATTCCGAGATCGCCGACAGCCGAACTCGAGTGATCGTTCCAGAGTCACTGTCAAATGCCTGCGCGGAGGCCATATTTGCGCTACGAGGCATCTCCATATCCAAATAATCCGGATCAAAATCTTGACTGATTTCTCCATCAGATTCCATATCCACATCACTACGTGGAGGTGATCTATGGAGTCGATCTTGGTGACAGACCTGGCATATTGATCGAACAATTCCGGCTGATCGAACTGATTCCATATCCACATCCACAGGTTTCTTGACTGGTTTAGCAGTGGATTGGTTCATGTTTGGTGTCGATCGCCATGGTTGTCTTTGCCCAAGTGTGTACTGAGGTAATCCGTATTGTTCATCTACAAATCGATTCATCATAGACGCGAGCATGGTTCTCATTTGCTCTGGGACTTCTGGTACGTTGGTAGGGTTACCGTTGGGAGTCGGATTGTTCTGTGCAACTTCTTGAGCATCTTCAAATCTATCATCTGATCCGACTCGACCAGGTTAGGGCTTCCTTTTCCTGCTCTGCGACTCGATATTGGAGTCAATGTGCTTGATCCCTTTCGGGCCCAACGTCATACGAGTTACTCCAACCGAGGAGTCGGTGGAGTCCGATCCAGATTGTGATGACGATTGATATATTGACTCAATATCCATAGGATATTCAACCAACTGCGATCGATGTGAAAGATCCGCGATCGGCGACTGGACCACGGGGTTCGCCCCGAGTAGCGAGGCAAGGTGATCATACAGAGTTGTCATAGCTTCTCTGATCGTCCCATATTGTAGATCGAACAGCATATTCGCGTCGAACGCACCAGTAGTGAAACCAACTTCGTCGATCTGCGCCAAGAGGTTCCTGATCAGGTCAAGTTGACTGCCTGTGATAACCGGCCTGGTCGACCGACTTTCAAGCTTCCCGATGATCTTGGGTTTTATGATCTTCATCACTCGGTTGGTAGCTAGGAACTTGTGAAACTCTCGAAGATAGAATAGTCGTTCCACATCTTGAACAGCGGCCTTCTCATTTGGTTCGGTCTTCTCTTCGTCTCCCTCGAAGATCTTTGGTTTAGGTTTCACATATTTTTTAGGTGGATCACACTGATCCGCCCCCATGTTTTTTCTTTCTTTTTCCATTTTCTTCTTATGCATAGGATCGAGGTTAGCACCTCGATCCTTTCCCGGGTTATAGTCAATTTTACTATAACCCGGATCGGCCCCCATCGGGGCCATGTGGGGAGTTGTTTCATCTTTAATTTCGACCTGGCACTCCACCAGACCAGGTCGACCATCGCTTTCATTAGGTATGGACAGCATCGGAGGCGATACGCCTTCCTCCAATACACCCGAAAACGTTTCCTCCACTTTGATTTTCACATCTTTTTCATCATCAAAGGAATCACGGTGATATCCTGAGTCACCAAGTGATCCGGGCACGCGCATCATTGTGGTGGAGCCGATTTCCAAATCCATGACCGAAGTCGTGGGTGGAATCCGGATACCCACTGGCCCGGACGACCAACTATCGGAGGGGGTACTCCGTTGATCCTGATCGCCATCAGAATCGGATCAATCACCATTATGGTGACTGATCTGATCTTCCCGGTAATCCGACCGGTCGTCATGTGCGTCAGGATCCATATTCAACTTCATCTCACCTTGTGTACCCGTTGATCGGGGGTGGCTACACTCACTTAGGTGGACTCAGTGATGAAAGCGATGATCTGAATCAGGTCGGAGGGGATGACCTTCTCGATACGGGGGTGTCCTCGGGTGGAAATCTTCACCGGAGAGTGGGTTGGGGTCGATACTTAATCAGTATCCAGGCACTGATCGGGAAACTTCGTCTGATCAGGCCAGCCAATGAGAGTGAGAGACAACAAGAAACCAAGAAAACGCGATCAAACCACGATCTTTCGCAGTAATCCACAAACGTTATCTCCACAAAATCTTTCCAATA
The DNA here is from genome assembly GCA_001887855.2 of Sclerospora graminicola. Classification (NCBI taxonomy): domain Eukaryota; phylum Oomycota; class Peronosporomycetes; order Peronosporales; family Peronosporaceae; genus Sclerospora; species Sclerospora graminicola. The sequence goes on along the minus strand of MIQA02003549.1, from coordinate 8,716 downwards.
TTAAAAACGTGTTCCAAACACGTGCGCGTGGGGGGTGAGGTTTGATAACCTAAACAAAACCCGTCGGGGGCCTTCCGGTAAGCCAAAATGCGTCTACGCGCGTCTTAACCGGGAATTAAGTTGAGCAAGAGGGGACTAGTTAACCCTGTGCTCCCAATGACCACGACACGTGGCGGAGCAACTCTTTGCTTAGGGGGAAATTCAAAACCTGTTATTATGTATGCAATGTCCTATACCTAGTGTACCATACACCAAAACATGTGCCTGATTTATATTTCGACCTTGTTCACTTCGTCGCACGGTTGCATAGTACCACCTTACCCATCTTTGCTGCACCTTTAAACTGATCCGTACCACTTCTGCACTGATCACGGTCAAACTCTATGGCGATCTTCAACCATCGTGATCTCTCGATAAACAGCCTGGAAAACGCTCGAGATCTGCCCCTCGGACACTGTTCACCTCATATCCAACCCGGCTTAACTGAAAACTCCATCCACCTTCGCACCTGGAAGCCGGTTTGGGGTCGATCAGCCCCGATCATGATCAGCACAGCGATCGGCCGAGTGGTCGGGCAGTGATCAGGGCGATCAGCTCCCGATCACTTCGAAACACCTCCGGGTTACCATCACAACGACTTTGCCTGCTCATTCGACCATATTCCCGACCTTCATCCCCTGTCGGGGTGGCAAGATCGCACCGACTCAGCAGTTCTCGTGAAGATGGGCCTGATCGGACCTTCTTACATCATTTCTGGACAGATCCATCGACTCTCATCGCTTGCCTTAACTTGGTGTTATTCGCACGGCTCGCCACTCCACATACCCCGTTCTATTCTGTACCTGATCTTCGTATTCTGGGACAGAATTAGGTGGATCGGCCGATCGGGCCGGAACTTCGTATCTCATCCAACTTCAACATCTGCACTGTTCATAGCTCGTCCCGATAACTGTTTCTGACACTTCGCCATTGCTGCTGTATCTCCAATTTGTCTCAGCCGATCTCGTCATATACGTCCACGTGAACTCCACTTAATACGCGTTATTCCGATCGGGATCGTGACCTTCGCCGTTCCATTAGTATCCGGGACCGGGCGTAGTAACGGTACTTGACTTATCCCTTCACATTACGAAAGCCCGTTGTCTACAACCTTTTCGTCGTATATGCGATCAGCCTGTCCCACCCATCACCTGTCTCATCTTGATGGGTGTTCCATCGTCACCAATCAACGTTCATGTGTGGTCCACCTTATTCTCAACATTTTCCAGTTCGCTTTACCACAAGTACACCTGACCGAGACTGTTTTTAATTGGATTAAATTGCAGGACAAGAGTACAGACACAGGTTGACGGCTGCCGGAGTTGTTCGAGAACACTCGCAAGCGCCGAACCAGTAAACAGGCATGCAAACAGGCTAAAGAGGTGATCCAGATGCTGTGGGTCAGGCCTATCAGAAGTTGACCAGCTAGATCAAGTGATGCTGAAAGGCGGTTAACGGTGCCATAGGTGGTCAAGGGGCAGATTGTTCAAGAGACAGATAAGGGGCTCCAGGGAAGGTCATATCCCTATAGTAGCCGGATGGAACACCGGAGATGGGCGAGCGGCCATGAAGAAGGAATTGGAGACGACGGCCAGGTACCGTACAGGCCGAGGCGGATGACCACATGCTATTTGGTGTACAGCACAAAAAACGTCCAGGCTGGGCTGGTCACGCTATTTCGGGTAAGGTACATAACCATCCAGGTCAAGCTTTACAGATTATTGTGGGTAGGTTTATATTGTATCTAGGGATAAATATCAGTATACGTTTCGCTTTCTAAGAGACAGGTCGTCATTGGTTTACATCAGAGGGTTAACAAGGTCCCCTCTAGTTGTTATTGGTTTACGGGGAAGGTTGAAAGGGACCCACCGGAAGTCCCCTGACTGGGAGTCACTGTGAATCTTATACTTACTCAAGTCGCCCGTGTTTGGAACACGGTTTAGTTCTTTTGGAAAGTGAAGTGAAGATTTTGCTTATTGTGGAAAATCGTGGAGTATAGTTTGGATTTCCTGAGTACACATAAGATTGGAGTAACCCCTTTATTATCTTTGGTTAAGTTGGTCGATCGATTACTCTCGCTCCAGCCTTTGCGGTATACAAAACTCAAGTATAACGCCAGTCCGCTCCCAGGTAAGATTTCCGCCCATGAGCACCCCTAATACTAACCCTCGTCCACCTATTAAACCGGCTTTTAACTTTTCACCAGGAGAGACTACCCGCCAGTGCTGACGGGTGCACAAGATGAGCTTTACACAAGATGGATCATCCCAGTCGTTACATCCAAGGTGACAGTCCACCCAGCTTGATGCTGGCTCCGACCAAGACCTGGATGGACGGAGTACCCCATCGGACAGTCAGTCATCTGGGTGTTTGCATCTATGAAGGAATTTCTGAGAGCGACTACACCACAATGGTGCGCGTGCCCGGATCTCTTGGTGTCACTGCGAGTCCCTAGTGGGCGGAAAAGCAAAATCTATCAAATTTGTTGAGGACGTTGTGTCTGGTGCATTGGGGGAAAGTATATCGCCCCCAATGCTGCTGAAGATGGAAGGATGCGATGGTCGACTTGGATTGGGGGAGTATGAGGTCGACATTAAAGAAGTTACTCCCCTGGAGGCTCCTACTGGAGCTGGTCAGGACTATATATATCGGTGCCGGTCACTATGGTGCTGGTCACTATGCCCCAGCTGGAGCCGGCTTAGACTATTGTGCAGGTCACCATAGTCCGAGGAAGGATCATAGTTTTGACCATGATCCGAAGAAACAAATGCATGTAATGGATATCAAAGAAGAAAAGATAAAAAAAGAAGAAGAGCCGAAGGTTAGATATGACCAGAGTGGAATGCTGGTCAGCTCAGGACCAGACCAACATTCAGGTCACCTACCCCTAACAAACGGGCAAGGACCAGGTCGTCTATCCCACAAGGATAGGCCACGTTTTGAAGAAGACGAAGAAAAGGTGGATGGCCTATCATATAAGGTTACAGACGCCAACCTGGAGCGTACTTACCACCTTCGTGAGCTGGGTCAGCTCTTGCGAACAGATGGGGTCCTGAAGATAACGCGACCCGAAATTCTGGGTGGATTAAAGGGTCCTATTTCTCCCCCATCTTTTTCAGGCGGCCTCGTAGCTCTTATTAGAGAACTGTTTGACCAGCTCAAGCAAACCGGCATCAATACCGGTGCTTTCGACCCCAAACATATATTTGACCTGGAGGCGGATAAGTTGAAGGAGGCATCCAGCGCGCTTCACGACCGCCTGTTACCGCTAGTGGGTTCCTCCCAACCTCAAAAGATGGCAGCAACAGCTAAGGCAACCCTACCTTCACCGCCGGTAGCAGACAGACCAGCGTGAATACATTCAGGTTCTTCACAGTACGAATCTGTCACTTCAGACTTAGATTCGACGGATTCATCTGTGGGTATTACTGCACGACGCTTGGACCTAGGGGAGCAGCGCGCGTGGAAATGGCCACGAAGTTTGGAGGGAACGATGACCCAGATGTCTCCAATCAGAAAGAGGTCAGACACATAGCGTCCATACACGGATGGCGGCGGTGGATTCAGACCCAAGGGGCGAAGGCGTGGATTTGAGAATTTAGAAAAAATCTCAAGCCGCCCCACAAGCTGATCCCCAGGTTACCCCCCTCCCCAGGTTACCCCTCAAGTCTGTTTCCAGCTGGCCCTCAAGTGCCGCGCCATCTCCAGAATGTGTTTTCTGCTATGATGGAAAGATACTTGGAGGAACAACGTCGGTCCAATGCTGGTCGATTCAATCCAGGATCACAGCCCACCGGGAAGGACAGGTGCCTGGACCAGCCCAATAATATGTGAGGGAATAGTTAGATGAAGACATGGAATTAGTGCAGTAAAGAAAGATTGAGCCCCATGCTGATCCGCCTAGTCGCCGGCCAGGTCGCCGACCTGGACGGTCCCCATATAGGAAGCAGTCACTCAGTGATGTTGACATGGAGTCCGTCAAATCAGCCAGGTGCCACATGATCGAGATGGCCTGGATCTAGGAATGTCTCGCCGAGCCAATATAGCCTCAGTCAAGGCTTTCGACCCGGACTCAGGGGCGATCACTGGGGTCCGGATGTCTGCTACGTCCGAGTTGAAAAATTTTACTGGACGGGTCATGGACGACGACCAGGCCCGAGGATTGCTAAGCAAGCTGAATTCAGCATTCCTCAGAGATCGTACTCCGAACTATGAGAAATGTCTAATTTTCGGAGACCTAATGAAGGGACCAGCAAAAAACTGGACCCAGCAATTTAAACGGGAAGTCCGAGACTAATGGAGGTGACTTGTTGAAGCATTTGGTGAACAATACTGTGGATCGGGGATGCCAGGGCGCGTCAGTACTTCCATACCAAGAAGAGAACAGACGATACCCCTCTGAACTATCTCCATCGTTTGAATTTCGCAGGAATGAGGGTTAACATACCGGTCAAGGAAGATGTGAGCCGGTCGGAAGCTGCCCGACAACATGTGGAAAACTTCATCAGAACGCCGGACGCCCCGAATTGGCGGATCAGCTCGCTCTGCAACGACTAAAAATACTACGGAGCTGGAACTGACGCTACGGACTTACCAGAGGGCGAAGCAGCGAGGTCCCAAGGCAGCAGTTGGAATGGGCAGGTACATGTCACGTTCTAACCTGGATCAAGGAAGCAGGCCGCCATTAACCTGGACCGCCCGTTCCATCCGTATGGTTACCCGGGAGTCGGATGCAACCAGTTCGGAAGAAGAATGCCAGCAGTCTGGGGCGAATTCGAAGAGGAACAATACCGGTACCTCTTCAGCGGAAGATGGGCAGCAGTCCAGACCAGCATCTGGGTCGGGCTAGCAGAAAAATTCTCTGCTCGAGCTGACCAAGACTACCACTGACGGAAGTGCACCCACTGTGGATCCATCAAGCACGATGACAAAGCTGCTGTAAACGGTTGACCTGCAAGAAGTGAGAGAGGAAGGGGCATCCGGCTGAACACTGCCTGTTCACCTGCAAGACTTGCGGAGAAATGCACCTGGCTCTGTCCCATCCAGGAGTTCTACAACCAGATGAAGAAGCGGTACGTCCCGACCAAACATGCTGTCACCAGGGGTGGAAAAGATGCTAAACTAGATCACTCGCCATGTTGGAATCTCGTTCGAGCCGAGTGGTCTAGTGTTAGTATCTATGCATATGTCGGTTAGGAGGATAATCGAGAAGCAAAACAAAGCGTAACCGACAATATTTGTAAGTTTGACGATTACGTCACCCGATCCCCGGGCATCAGATCTGACCCTTGCCTGGTGACCAGTATACGGAGGGATGAAAATTAACGGTCTGAAGTGGTTATGGAGCTGAATTTGTTGGATAATAACGGGGTTACTGGAAATACCGTTCGCATGACAAGTGGTTCAAGCAGGCCAAGGCCGATGGTAAGATTAATAACCAGAAGGCCACTATGCGTTTTGACTCTGGCGCAGAAGTGTCCATCGTCGACACCACCTTCCCTCGTAAGGTTGGGTGTGAAATAAGTGAGACAAAGCGACAAAAGTGTATCGGCATTGGAAAAAGCTTATTCATGACTCAGGGAAGGATAAGAGTATAGATTACACTGACTGGGTCGTTGGTATACTATTTTTACCGCCTGGGTAGGAAGGCTAGCTGGGCAGGGCGCAATTCTGGGGATGGGCTTTATGGTCCCTGCCGGCATACGACTGGACTTATCTCATGGCGCTTTGACGTTGCCAGACGAGGTGCAGATCCAGCTGGATGGCGGCCTTTATATGATGCCCACGTCCAATTTCTTAAGTTGGGCCAATTTGTTACTGTGCCAGTGGGACGGACAGTGGGCGTGATTGTCGACCACACGACCGTCGTCATAAGTTATGGCTGACTAGGGGCGAGTATTGGGTGCCCTCGTTCGTTAAAGGGGAGGGCCATCTCAGCTACATAAGCGTGACCAATATTTCAGAGCAACCCCTCACCGTGCATGAGGATGACATCATTGGAATGTGGCTGGCCGAAGCCAAAGTGTCCCGCCGGCCAGGTTATGTCAACATTGGCTTATGACGCTATATCGAGTGGCAAAACCTGGCCTACTCAGTGAGGAGGAGTCTGTAGAGGAAGTCCGGATACCTATGGTGGTCAAACCGGAGTACCGGGCGCCTTCTCAAATATATACGTGAAGCAGGCCATCGCCGAGTCAGGTTGAACGTGCTGGCCGAGACCCTGTCCCAGTAGCCGAACTGGTCTTGCTCACACTGTCTAAGACAAGTGAATAGCTGGATCAGGAAGTGAACCAGGTTGGGATCACGTGTTTGACCACCACTGATGCTGGCTTGCCCTGCGGGGAGGACGACGCTAAATTGACTAACCCGGACCAGGATTCGGAATTAGCCAAATATGACAAGACGGGAGACCTCCCGATTCGGAATTAGCCGAAGGTGATCAGGACGTGAGACCAGGTCAACCCGATGCAGCTGGTTTAGCGGCGACCTTGCGGGGACCCTTCGGCGCAAGACAAACGTTCTGTTTGGACCGATCCTGAAGCCGACCAGGTCTGCATTAAAGAAGGGGGCGACCTGTATGTCAAAGGCATGGAGGATCAGATGACAGTGTTACCTGAGGTAACTCCCTGCCCTCCAACGGTTACTATGGAAGATCTACAGGTGGGCGACCCAGCCGTGATCGCTCCAGAAGAGATCAGCAGGTTGAAGGATATTATATAGAAAAGGAGACACCTGCTGATTGGCCCGGGTAATGCACTACCTCCGGCCGCCCATGGGGCGATATGCGACATCGATGTGGAAAACGCGAAGCCAGTAGCGCAAACGTGCCGAAGGGTTGCTCCCCAGTATCGAGAAAAGTTGTCGGAACTCATTAAATGAGTGCTGGCGACTAAGATTTTCCAGCCATCCACCTCGCCATGGGCGTCGCCTATCGTTATCATTATAAAGAGGAACGGGGTGGACATAAGGTTGTGCACTGATCACCGACTGGTAAACCGGCTAACTAAGCTGCTGCTTTACACGATGTCGCTAATTAACGACTTGCTAGAGGGTTTGGACAAAGTTATATGGTATTGCTCGTTGGCTATGGCTAGTGGATTTTGGGTGGTCTCAATGACTGACCGTGCACGGGAAATTTCTGCGTTTGTTATGCCCTTCGGGTAGATCGAGTGGAATCGGATGCCGTTTGGTCTTAAAAATGCCCCGCAGATATACCAGCCGCTTATAGATAGCACATTGAATGGGCACTGAAAGATCAAGGTAGACCAGGATCCCGACCGGGTCGGTGATGTGTTTACCGAAGGGGACCCTGACAAAAAACCTTCGGTTCTGGGGCGGCGGTCCTACATCAATGGCATTCTCGTGACAGCTACATCCTGGGATATTTTATGTGGTAAAGTGGAGCAGTTGATGATTACGTGTGAAAAGTGGAATCTCTCGATTAGTGTAGTGAAATGTTTCTGGGGAAATACTAAGGTGAATTATTTGTGTCACCAGGCCTCGATTCCTGGATTGGAAGCCAACCCAAAAGATTGGGAGTCATTAAGTAATTTGCGTTTCCCGCGGTCACTGAAGGCTCCGCAATCCTTTTTTGCCAGCTTAAACTACTACAGTCGTTTCATCGTGGACTTTGCGGTCTACGCGGCAGTGCTGTATGAACTGCGAGAGGTGGACTACCATAAGTTGTGGGAGCAGGACCGGCAAGAAGAAATGCTAACCGGGTCAGCCAATTTGGCTAATGAGAAGGTGGAAACACCAGCCCCAGCAGGCGACCAGTGTGGCAAAGCGATCGGAAAATATTGAGAATGAAGTGGACCACACATGGCCGTTGATTGGCGACAATGGAACACCCATCAACATATGACGGTTGATGGGTGGGAAAAGGCTGATCACAGTTACGATGAAAAGGTGGCGGACAACGGGTATTCGCGATGTGAAGAAATCAGCCAAAGTCATTACGCCCAGTCCCAGACACTGATGGAACGATGGAGATCACGATCACGATCGTTATTACAATTACTAAGTGGAGTTCCCGTGGATGTAATATGAGGTGAGCAACTGTTGACATGACGTGTCAAGGGCAGTCGTCCAGCCGATCTATGAATGGTATAGTGGTTGAAGTTGATCATGACACGAAGTTACGGCCTGATCAGCTTATTATGCCCGAGCAATGAAGATTAGATGTGGAATGAAGTCGGGCATGTAGAGTGGCAGGCTGTGTGGGTGATGATAACCTATGGGTGTGTTCGAAGATGACGTGGTAAGGCCTGATCAGGCCTGATCGGCCGAGATCAGTGTTATATGGTTGCCCTGACGGGGTATAAAGGTCGGGAATATGGCTTAGCAGATGAATTGAGTCATGATGATGATGACCCAGAGCGTTCCCGAGGTGATCAAGGACTGATCGGCCTGATCACCACCTGATCACTCGGGTGATCACTATGTCGATCGTGATCAGGGCTGATCAGCCTCTGATCAGCGTCCAGATGCAAAGGCAAGTAAAGTTCTCGGTTTAGTCGGGCCGGATACGAAGTGGACAAGTGTTAGAAGAGCAGATCTCAAGTGGTTTCAAGGTCGTTTGTCGAAGATCGGGACGGGTTGAAGATCTTTCGAAGAGTCGGGTCGTAGAAGTGGTACATATCAGCTTGAAGGTGCAGCCAGGATGAGCAAGGTGGTG